>CABFOQ010031153.1:0-22747 GCA_900660455.1 Gephyroberyx darwinii
GATAAGCATCCCTCCTATTATCATAAATAGCTGCAACTCACACACACACACACACGCAAATTACATTCTTCCCCCAGTGTCAGGCCACACAGACAGACACACACTCTCACACACACACACACACACACACACACACACAGGCGCATCCCTCATTCCTATTCATCTGCTTACTTCTCAATCACTCACTGTACGCTTCGCTGCACAATTATAATCACCTTAAAATGATTTTATGACGTACTCACAAAAACAAACAAAAAGTCTAAACCGAGCGAACGCGCGCACACACACACACACACACACACACACACTCAAACAAAAAAAAACAACCGGGCATGCACGGACATTTACGCCTGCACACAAAACGACCAAAAAAAATTGCTCAATGTAAAAAGGTGGATTCAGTTTTATGCTGCTTTGCACACACACACACACACACACATCATGCATTTTATAAAAACATGAAAGCATGAAGGCTGAGTTAGATGATTATTTCTCTCTCACACACACACACACACACCAATGCACACACTGCTATAATTATTATAACCACTATGTAGCTTATTACAGAGCGCCCAGGCATGTCACATGTACAGCTCAGCAATATTTCCCCGTCAATGGCAAATACTTTATGGACACACACACACTGAACAGCACAAGACTCAGCAAAATTACACTTTCCATTGTTAATCTATGGACACACTACAAGGGCACACACACACACCCTCTGTTGTAGCCACAGGAAAGCTTATTTACTGTTGCATGTGTCTCCCTCTGGCACTGAGGAAGACAGGAACTGACAGGAGACACAGAGGAGAGGAAGAGGAAGACGAAGAGGAGAGGCAGGAGAGAGAGCGATGGGAGGACGGCGGCGGGTGAGGAACTCAATAAGCCCTGAGCAAAAAAAAAAAAAAACTCACACAGTCTGGATGAGAAGAGAGCAAGAGGGAGAGATGGAGCAACAATAAAAAGGGGAGAATCTCTTCAGGAGGAGGAGGAAGAGAGGATAGAATGGAAGGGAGGAGAGGAGCGAGAGACGACAGAGGCCATTTTCAAACCAGCAATATGCCGACAGGATGTAAACTTTATTAGTACAAGTCATTTTTCCTCAAGTGGCTTTTAACCTGAAGTTCAACCCTTTTTTTTTTGCCTTTATTTATATTTTACCTCACCAAGGAAAAGCAACTAAGTATAAAGAAGGAGGGAAAACGGGAGCTTGTGAAATAAACGCTGATGTGGCAGCGCCTCCAACAACTCCCACGTTCGGAGGAGAAATCAAAGCCAAGAGCGGAGGGCTGGAGATACTGGCTGTACAGTCAATTCGCTAAGAAAGAAAGAGAGGGAGAAAGAGAAGAAAGAAAGAAAGAGAAAAATCAAAGAAGGGAGAAAGAACAAAAATCACTAGATATGCAGAAAGACAGAACAAAAGGAACAAGATAAATGAAAGTCAGCGGTAAAAAGTATTACAATGCATCATGCCGAATGTTTTCAGCCAGATCCATTAATGGAGGAATCCTCTACAGGCTAGACACCTGGAAACGTTGGTCCAGCATGCTGCCAGCGCTCCCGCAGGCTGACTCACCCTCTTCTTATTCACCTCATGTCCGTTCCCTATCTCCGTTTCCACTACTCGTTTGTCAGGCCCTCTGTCAATTAGTGCACCGCTTTGTTTCTTTCTTTTCAAAATCTCTCCCTCTCTCCATCCCTGTCACTCATCCTCCGTCTGATGAAGACAGAGAGTGGTCATTTAAGACTAAATAGCTAGCCTAAACATACAAATAAGCAGGTGCAAACACACACCGACTTCCTCGCAAGCACTGGCACATTAATGCACACAAACACACACACAATAAAAGCGCTTCCACTTTCAAACACACATGAATGCACACACACTCCTTTTTTTCCTCTTTTTGATGTGCAGACAGACAGACACACAAAAAGCAATAAAGCCAAAAACAACATTCATTCAATTTCTCACACAAACACGCGTGCGCACGCATACACACACGCTTTCTCCAATTCACCCTCTTTGTCTCCAAAATTGACAAACACAAAAGCAATAAAAAGGCAGGAGAACGCTCTTTCTTTCTTTCTTTCAAAGACACACACAAACAATACTATATGGCAGCCTATTCATCAGCTCGTCTTGTTGGGGTATTTATGAGTAAACGTAATGAAGGCAACTCTCCAAAGCATTCTCACTCTCTTACACACACACACACACACACACACCCTTAAACAGCACTATTACATGGCAGGCTATTCACTTGCCAATACTGTAAAAGTACCGAGTATTAAAAAATAAAGTATTAGCCAATTGAAAGTACTGATTTGATCCATTGCCTCGTGAACAATATACAGGAGATGAAGGGCATTTGTTCAGTGTGTTTATTACAGATTAGACTAATAAGGGTTTGCCAGCCAAGTCAATGTCTTCCACCTCTGATATGGATATGATGTAGTTTGTTTAATTACATATTTATTGTACAAGTGATCAATACTAGAGTTGTTGTCCATGGGAAGCCCTTAACCTGAACTGATTCTAATGTGACCTTTTGAGCAGAAAAATCATGTTGCTTTGCATTGATTTTGGTACACGCCAATACCTTACTGTAACTCAGTATGGGCCTGCTATCCAATACGCAGGGCATGCCAGCTCTCACGACGGATTTTGGCTGTACATCGTTTACTGGTAGAGAGAAATCAACGTACACCTTGTCCAAACATTTTCCAAAACCACATGCTATTACTGTATTTATGTAAGGACATTTAAGGACATGGTTCCCTTTCAAATAGTGGAGAGAGAAGGCTTTAAAGCAGTGGTCTTCAACCCTGGTCCTCGGGGCCCACAGCCCTGCAGGTTTCCCTTCCTACCAGGTAGTTAGTTAGACTCACCTGAGACTGCTGGAGGACTGCTGTCGGCCCTGAGGACCAGGGCTGAAAGAAATGATCACAACATGTATCTAAAGTATGTATACCAGTGCTTACAAGATTTTGGGCGGAAACTTGAAGAAAAATATACTATGTTGTCATCCATGCTTCAAATTATATACACCACTCAACCCTACTTTCTACTGATCAATACAAAGAAAGCAAGTGGCTGTTTGACTGACACACACACACACCTACCATGTCTCTCTCTCACCCTCTGTTTATCTCAAATGCACACACACACACACACAGCCACATTAAAAGGCAAAACACTTTTTACTCATGCTCTTTCATCCACACACACACACACACACACACACACAATCCCTCTCTTTCTCTTAAGTACTCAAACACACACACACACACCAGGAGCAGCGTGAGCCCGGGGGTATAATTACATCACTTTAGGATCTAAAGGACTCTTGTCCACCAATCTAACAAAAAGTGCAATGTCCCTTGACAGCAGCATGAACCCGACCGCTGGCTGACACACACACTTTAGTTGAATGCACACTAACACAAAGATACACACAAAGGAAAGATCGTTTACAGCTAAATTATGGACAAATTGAACCTTGAGAGGAGAAGTTCAAAGGCAGAGCTCGAGTTGAATACGGAGGCGCACACACACACACACTCCTTTCAGACAGATAAGCATCTCATACACAAGCATATCTCTCTCTCACACACACACAGTGTATGCCTTCCAGACAAAATATATCTTACATGCATCTCCGACTCTCTTTCTCCCTCTCTGTCACATACACACTCAGTAAACCCATCAGACAGAATTGCCCCCATTGTACAGGAACTCAGTAAGGCAGACAGACAGATGAATGGGCATTCGAATAATGTCCCTGTTTGTCTGCAAGTGTGTGTGTTTGTGTGTGTGTGTGTGTGTGTGTGCGTGTGTGTACTTCCATGCCTTTGGGCATCACAATTTTTGAATACGGGGGTGTATTTTTGTATGAGTCTGTGAATGACTCTTATTGTGTTTGGGTGTTATGTGTGTGTGAGCATGCGTGCGTGTGCGCGCGCCCGTGTTCATTTTGATTATAGATTGTGGTATTCCGCCTCCACACTTACACTTCTGCAATCTCCCAGCAGAGAGAGAGAGAGACAGAGAGAGAGAGAGAGAGAGAGAGGAGGCAAGAAGCAGAGAAAACTGAGGAGATACAGTCTGAGTCAAAAATAAAATATACCACCTTGTCTGCCACCGTTGCAGAAAAGAGGGGTGAGGCAGGGAGACAGAGGGAGATCAACATGAAACAACAGCAATACAGAGAAAGTGTCGGAAAGAGAAAAGAGCCACGTTAAGAGAGGGGTGTGAAGATGAACGGTGGGGGTTAGCGTTAGATGACGGAGAGAGGGAGAGGTGGCAAAGAGTGAGGAGAAGGGGAAGAGGAAAAGAGGGAGGTATAGCAGGAATGAGTGATATAGACATGGTAGGTCCCACTGGGTGTAGGGGATACTGGAGCTTCCTTCAAAAAAGGAAAGCCTGCAGGGGGGGTGAAGGAGGTGGAAATCAGAACTTCCCATGAAGTTTCCATGATGTTTATATCTAGTAATTGGAAGGTATTTGACTTCACCCTGGTGCGTATGTGTATGTGTGTATGGCATTATCCTACTGGAATAGGGAACAGTGTTTGCACCATAGGGTGTACTGGCCCTGTAAAATGGCGTCATATTACTTGGCCATCATACGACCACACAGAGGAATCCTCAGACCTAACGACTGCCACAAGCTGGCTGTCCATACATTGTAGATCCACCACAAAGTTTAACAGTTGGAAACAGACATTCTGGGTTGAAGGCACCGTTTGGTGTTCTCCAAGCATAAACCCCTTCAGATATAGGAAAAAGGGTAAAACGACTCATCAGAGAATATTACATTTTTCCATTGCTTAGGGGTCCAGGCTTCGTGCTCCTTAGGCCATGCACATTCAATTAACAGTGTAATAGATGCCCTGGTCACTTTAAAAAAAAAAAAAAAAGAATTTGAAAAAGTGACGTTTAGCAACTGTTTAGCAACTAGGTCTCTGTCAGTGAGACTCGACTTGCGACCACTATTCCTCTTTGAAGATGCAATTTGTCATGATTGTTCCCCTTGCCATATGAAACAATTTTGCAGGCGCCAAGTATTTGACCTCTTTGGAACTCAGTTAGTAATCTCTTATCGCTAAGAAAACTATATATAAAAGTGGTGACTGTCAGAACCCTTTTAAAGCGGTCACTCAAGCCTTTTAAAAACATAATATTACTTGCCTGTGTTGTTGCCTTTGTACTTGTGAGTTACTTTGAAGTTAAACTCCTTTTTGATATCATGTACATTTTTGTAATTTTGCCCACCCCCTGTACGTAGAGAAATAGCTGAGAATTGTTATTCTGAAAGATACTGTTCATTTGTTTTATCCCATATATAAATGACATGATGACTATTAATAGCAGAGGGTTGTTTCCCTAACCCCAATCCTTGAAGCCTCTTCCAATATTGGCAGCTATCTCGACCCAAGCCGTCTACTCCCAGTGAATCATTACACCCTCTGGGCTTATAACACTACCAAAGTAGTTTCCTGCAGCGGGCTTTCAATCTACATGTATGTTCCGTAAGTAGATTCTGACATGGCAGGGTGCACCAGTGTTGACATCAACCACTTGTGTCAGACATTCTTCTTGGTCAAGTTGTCGGAGCACAACACAAGAGCACTCTTGTGGCGGTTTATGAGATACCTCAATAAAGAACTCGTAATTGCAGCTAAGCCGGCTCTTTACGAGTGCTCAAGGACTAATTCTGTTTTGGACAAACAAATGAATCACCAGCATGAGTTAGACCTTGGAACATCAACAACAAAGTCAACAAGCGAGCCCACAGCAATGTTTGTCTTCATGGGTGGTTAAGATACATCTGTTGGTCTGTAAACAATCTTCGCTGAATCTTGTTTTAATCTACTGACGGAAACAACACATTTTTGCAATAGTCTCTTTTCAAATCAATACAATCCAAAAATAGAAATACTTTATTTACTCATGGTGATGCCGAGGTGAAAAAATGTTGGCCAAGATGAGGAACATGCACAGGTTTAATTTTTCAAGCAGTTGCACAGCAGTTAGGGTTAGGGGCAGGCATAAGTTCTGGCGATCTAGGTGCAATAAGTCTAACGCAGGAATTTCCTTCTCCGTCCTCTCACATCCGTAACGTGGCCCCATATGGCAGGCAGATATTGTTGTTGGCTGGTGAGTGACAGCATATTATACGCAGATATTTATGTGCTTTTGGGGGAAAGACATGCTTTTTTGCAGTAGAACAAAATCATATGTTTTGGCGTTGATCATCTCTCTATCTCCTGCGCTCTCTCTCTCCTTCCAAAGATAAGTCAGCGAAAGAGATGTTTTGAACTGGCTAACATGGTAGCTAATACAAGTCATGCAAGGCATTGGTTAGCCTCCAAAGGTTGTCCATCTTAAGAGGACAGCCTTTATTAGTCAATGGATGTGTGGGGCAGGAACATCTGGAACATGTGAAGCTTTCTGAGGTAATGTTGGTAGCAACAACACTCCACTGCTATCCAAAAGGCCATTTTCCCTTCCACCTTCAGCTTCCCCTTTCACCTTATGTGAACTTGTATAGTATATTGAGAAGCATTTTCATTACTTAGATCCGACAATGTACACATTTAGGTTCACAATGTACACATTTAGGTTCACAATATACACATTGAAATATGCAGACAGATATGATTCTCTGCCTGCCTTGACAAAATTGTTCTGTCGGTATGACAACCATTTGACATCCTACACAGGTGTGTGAAGAGACATGGACACAAAGTGATTCATATTTTGAGAAATGTCAACATAAAAGACAGCTGCAGCTGTACATTTGGACTAAAAGTTGATGAAAATCGATGTTGACTCGAACATAACCATGATACTGTGGAGGCTTCATGGCAACGCCAGGCCCTGTCCACCTCAATTTCACCTCCAGGTAAATCATAGTCTTGGGAATGTGAAAACTGTTGTTGAAACAGTGTATCTGGGACCTGACTTTTGCTTCCTTACCCCTGCAGAGTGACACTAAATCTGTAAAGCGGATATTTCATGTTGTAAATCTCCCTTTTGTTTTCCGGGTTGTGAACCTTAGAGTCTGTATAGCTTTAGCAGTGGCTGTAACCATGTCCCTCCACTTGAATTACTGCAAGACCCCGACACCTGTGATGGTTTCAAGAGAACGTCAGTCTCTAACAGTAAATGGCTGTTCAATGCCATTAGGATTCAGTGAAATCCAGGCGAGAGGTTTTATCCAAAGACAGGCTGCCATGACATATAGGTTTGTAGGACACTTCATTTAGTAAAATAAGTTTTTGGCCCGAAGACGAAGTGGTTATAGTGCAGCATGCCTCTGGGAGCACATAGTTGAATGTTAGTAGAATAAAATATTCTGAAGCTTGAATTACAGTTCCTTCTAGTAGATAGGCTGTTTTCAATACAAGGAACCAAGAAAATAGATATTTTGAGTCCATTTTGTTCCCCATTAACATGCCTGTGTGTCTCTGTGTGTGTGCATGTGTGCGGTACTCACGTTGGTTCCTCAGTCACAGTGATCTCCTCCTCCAACTCTATGGCCTGCTTATGCCACAGTGGCTTTGCCTCCACTGGGAGCTTCTCTAGAACAAATGAAACACAAGGGATAGAAACTTGAAAAAAAACTACTGTATATGTATAAATACTCTGTTTACTCTAGAATTGTGTGCATCATTCTGGGATCAGGAGGTACAAAGACTGTTTGCAAGTCTGTGGGAGAAAGTTGTGGTGCTGTTCTATCCCCTTTCATAGATTTCACACAATTATCATGAAGAAAGTAATAAGGTGAAAAAGCAGAGGACTGATGTCCATTAGTAATAGGTATAAACTAATTAATAAAAAGGTGGAAATAAGATGACCATTACCCCATCGTCTTAGATCTGTGAATGAGGCCACACGAGAGAGCATTTGAAATCAGCGGGTTAATTAAAACATGACAAGACTCCAACCTACCTATGGGCTTGTAGCAGGGTACAGTGACCAGGCACTCCTCCTTGATGTGGGGTTTGGTGGTGGGGTTGCAGCCTCCGGCATGGAGCCCCCTATGGTCGATGCATAACACCACCCTGTAGCGCAGGCCCTGACCACATGTCACCGTGCACTGGTGGGGACAGGACGGATGACGTTACCGGTCAAGGGACATTAGCCATGAATTATGAGTGATGCAAGTGTGATCTAAATGCTGATGCTGGATAATCTTCACCCACAGACTGGCTAGGGCAGCATGTGCAAGTGCATTATCTTGTAATAAACTCAAACCTCAGTAATTGCCGAGTCAACCTCTGAAACTGAGAAATGAATAAAAGTAACAGTATCAGGCTTGCGGTCTATTATCTATTTTTTGCATCAACAGAAAGAATTCTAAGTCATAGTGCTTCATGCTCACTTAGCTCCATCCTGTACTATTCTACTATTGTGAGGATACCAAGAGACCCAACGAATTATCGCTTTTATCAGAACTCATGCTGTTTTGAACCATGTTTCTATGACCATGTTCCTTTGCTTGTGTTTGATAGAATGTCTCAGGCCTCGACTCCAGGGAAGAAAAAAAACAGAGACCCACTAAAATCCCTACAAACCAGCTCTCTGCTCAGGGGTGTATTTTTGTTTAGCTTCTGCCAAGACAAGCATTTAAGGGCAAGTTCACAGGGAAGAATGTGCTAGGTAAACAGCGTCCCTGGTTTTTAGGGGGCCACAAATCTGGCTCCCTGGGCCCGTCTGACTGGCAAGGGTCAAATCCCCATGAGGACGTCACATGGGACATTTAGGATTGGCTAATGTGACTGCAACTGTGCCACATCAGACAACAAACACTGCGTTGACCAATCAGGTGCCATCTCTCTTCTGAGACAGTGAGCTAGCCAAGGGTGTTGGACGGCTCCAACTGCATCTTGATAACCTGTGTGTGTGTGATGTGGAGCGAGATGAAGAACTCCATATGTACTGTTGTACTGTTGACTTTGGGTTTTTAATTAAAGCTTTGTATGTTTTGCATGGTGTGCTCAGGCAGACATGGACAAGGGTGGCCAGGGACGGTAAAAACGCGGTTAGCGGTGCTACTGGTAATCACATAGGAAGGTTCTGTTTTAACACGCGTTTACTTTAGCACTTACAACTGTTCCTGTTAAGTTGAGAACACTGAAGTCTGAAGAGATGACAGAATTACAGGTCAAATTGTCTAGCGAGTATATTTTTGTTTCACCCTAAGAGGATTAATCAGGGTTTTTTATAACCCCACGGGTTAATTACGAGTCACTGTGGCAAATCACAGGCTACAAAGACAAATGACTCATTCCCTAATGTGTGACTGCTCAGCCAGGTGGTAAGAGCTACAGAACAGAACAACTATTTTTATTTGGGTCCAGGGCCTTTTTAGCTCAGGTTTCTAAACAGTTCTATTTTTTTTATGTTTCTCGCAGGGTGCCTCATAAAGGACACTGAGGACATCAACAACAAACTCTCATGCAGACTACTCTAATCCATTAAAGTTCAACATGTTGCCACTCTACACTCCACTCTAGATCTGTCAGGACAGATGCTCTATTATTATGGGATAAGTATTATAGTTATATAATAAAATCTATGTAGTGTAATGTCTGGCTCTAATCTGTATAGATTTTTAGTAAGAGAGAAACAACTTCACCCATTGTCATGTACTGAAGACTGTTTCCAGCACTGTGTGGCCTTTAAGTATTACTATGTGTATTGTAAAATGCATTTCACCTTGGAACAAGATGTTGAACAAAATGTTCAATATGTGGATCAAATAATAACCAATATGAAACATGAAGTGTGAGATAAATGTTCCAAAAAGAATGAAGAAGGCGACCTACGGGTGACCACTCCTGTGCCAGCCAGGTAGGGCAGTCGAAGGTGTTGCAGGGCTGCAGGATGGCTGTCTTGGGGGAGTAGAGGCACTTCCATTCCTCAGCGGGGGTGATGATACCCTGCATGTCTTCCTCCACGCAGGATACTGAGCGACTCTGGATACCCCCACCGCAGGAGGTGGAACAGGCCGTCCAGGGGCTGCTCTCCCAACTGACCGTGTAAAAGCCAAAGGTTATAGGGCAAGGCCCAAATTTGGCCAAATGCTTGATTCAAGGACTACACCGACCGACCAAAGTGAAGTCCTGTGAAACTGTGGATGTGCTATACATTGTTGGAATATGTGGTGTGTGTGTTTATGTCTTTGTGTGTGTCTTTGACTTCTCGATACATACCGAGGCAGGGGATGGTAGAGGTCGTATGGCATAATTTGCTTGTAGCCATCACTAAAAAGTAAATTCAACAAATGAAATTTAGATTTAATATTATACCCAGTGCTGCTGGCAGAATATTGTACAGTCTACAACTACGGATGTCTGTAGCTTAATTATAGACTCTCCTGAGATAACCCGAGACTGACTTTGTACATCGGCCCAGAACATATCAACAGAGTCTCAAATAACAGCTGATCAGAAAACCACTTATAAATGGAAATGTGAAACTGCAGCCAGTGTCCTCTCTAACTCCCTTCGGCCTGCATGTGGCCACCGGCGTAATACTGTAAATCCTCTGTCATCCAGTTTAATCTCATTAGAGGTCTGGTGTTTAACCTGGCGAGGCAGGGCTCCATGTTGCACTCCTGGAGTTTGGGTTTAGGTTTGATGTTCTCTGGGTAGTAATGGCAGTACTGATCCACAACCACTCGACCACTTCGTAGGTCAAAGCACTCCGCTGAGGTTAGCTGGTACCCTATAGCCAGAGAAATGTAGGTTCAGTGCCCTCAATCACTGCAGTCATCCTACATAAGAAGTCAGAGCATTCAATCAATGAATTGCAAACATTACTTGGCTGACAGGCACTATGACCTACCTCCACCACAGATGACAGAGCATGGGAAGAAATCAGTCTCTCTCCAGCGGTGGATGATGGGCTGGTAGTAGATGAACTGGACTACACTGTCTGCTCCACTGGCATACTGCACCTAGTGAACCAATATTCAGGGGCAATTACTTTTATTGTTTGACATGCTAACACTTCTCAAGATGAGGTAAGAGATAAATTCATCGTGTGATCGGTTCGGTATGTGACCATTAAGATGACAATGATAAGAGGGAATTTATCATTTCATTCTCATTTTGAGTCTTCTTACATACGCAGCTGACATAATCTCACCATACGCTGCTTGATGTTGATTTATTGATCATGATTTATTTTTTTGCAAGGATCACCGCCTTGTGGAAATGTGTCTTGCAAAACCAAGAGGAAAAGGAAAATATTATTGTATAAATGGTGATTGGCGCGATAGATAATGTGGTCACTGAGACCCTCATATCTCTAACCCACGAGTGTCCCTGCTGGTCTTGGATCAAATCCTGCCAGAGCCTTCTCTAAAATGTCTCCCTTACTCTGTAACGTTCTCAGCAAGAAGGATAATACGATCAGAATTAAATTATGAATGTGCCTGGCTATTTCATGAAGTGTCAAAGGATCCCAAATGAATCAAGGGTGTTGTCCTTTATCATTTGCAAAGTTAAGTTGTCAGGCGCAGCCCTGCCACAGTAGGAGAGCTCAGCCTGCTGCATTCCTCAACTCTGACAAAGCAATTCATGATAATTTACAACTATTCACTTTATATTGACTAGATTAGCCCTTGAGGCTAATGGTGGATTGAGGGGAAATGATATGTCTGCAAGCTACTACCCTACTCCTTATAATAAGTGCAGAAAGGAAAGGATTTGAAAAGTCAGAGTTAATGGCATCTTATTCCTGTTCATCATCAAACCCTTACGTCTTATGGAAAGCTGTGTGTGGATTGTTCTGGGACAGGCCCTCATGAGAGACACTTCCCATACTAGACAGGGTGTTGGTCATGTAGTGTTAAGCTGAAAGGGTGGAGAGAATGGAGTAAAGACTGGAGCTGAGGTAAGGTATGAGCCTGGGGTTGGGGCTGCAGCTGAGACTGAGACTGAGGCCACGGCTAGGGCTTGAGCCTGGGCCTGGGGCTGAATACTGGCGCTGAGGCTGGAAGCTGGAACTTGAGTGGAGGCTGGGACTGCGGCTTGGAGCATGCAGGTAGGAGCTGGGTGAGAAAGACAGCCACCTCCTCTACTTCTCCAGAGGACTAATAAAGACATAGATTGGAAACACACTCTGGTTCTGTCTCTGGTTAGTCCTAGATAGATCCCATGACATTGTTTTCACAGTTCCCTGGACCACAATTAGTCGAGATGGGAAGAAAACGGCTGACGCTGGTGGAATTTGCTTTGTTCACTGACCCGACTAGTGCCAACATATGACTGAGGGACACTGGAATCCATTTTGAGGTGTTCTAGTCAAACTTCATTTTACAGTTTTAACACAATTTAGACAGGCAGAAAGGGAGGAAGATGAAACAGAAATGATGGCACTTAGAGGTGGAATCTGCTGGGGTGTCACTTTCTGTACAGTCAATGGTCTAGCACAGTAAAGCTAGGATACTTGGTAGGGAAATCTTAAACTTAAGTACTCATGACAGAAGTGGACTAATAATTGCACAGATGAATGACAACATGGGAGTGGTCAACTTGCTCAGTGCAATATTTGTTAGAAGAAAACAAAGCAGACATTAGACTGTTTTTAGAACGAGCTAGAAATGTGTCCGTTTATTGATTTTGAGAGATGCCTTTGTAAAAGACATATTGTAGACTACCCTAAATATTTCAGCAAACATTTTCCTTCTAATCTCATCCATCTACCACACCGAAGAAGTATGCAAAAACAGATTTTACCTACATATAAATCAAACTCCACTGCCACTCGTTCACATTCATTTGTTTACAGTGGAAAGACCATCTGGCAACCTTTTAATATGTTTTTCCATTTGCCCAGGCTTTTCCAGTGCTGCGATATGAATTGGCCGTCTGCCTCATAACAGATTAGAAAATTATGCATTTACAGCCTCTCAGATTTCTGTCTCCTGCATTCCTATTTATTGTGCTTTCCTGACTTGTGTTTTAGGAGTGGGTGTGCTTTCACTGGTGTTTTCCAGTCCATGGCCTGTATCATTCCTAATGTCCGCTCACTAGCCCTAGTTTGTGTGATAGCCAGTGTGTAATGTCAAACGGCTGTTTGACACATTGCAAAGAATCTTATGCTGTAGTAATCAACTCATGGACTTTTGCCAGGGCGGTAATGCATCAGAATGAAACAATGGACTGTCGAACAAAGTGCAGGATTAACCAGAGCCCGTTTTACTCTCACACATACTGTACACCCTCGGTCTCCAACCATGTGCCATCCAGAGCCACGTGTATGCAGGTTTTCATTCCAACCAATCACTACTCCACAGCTGATCGCACACCTTCAGGAGGAGGGAAGTGATCAGTGCATTCACGTGGCTCTTCGTGGCACAGTTGGAGACCACTGCTGCACACTATTGCACTGCACCTTATATCTGGCATGGAGCAACGCAAGGGGAGAGAAAAGGATTAGAAAGTGAGGCAGAGAGAAATAGAGGGAGAAAAGTAGCTTCCATTATCCCATAGACAGACAATATCGTTATTTTTTTTTACAAACATATGTACATCCTACACAAGAATTACAAAGGTAAATTCTTTACATTCAAGTCTACCACCACTCATAAGAGGGCGATTTCACCACTGAGTTATATTAAGGCAAGCATAGCAGCCAAAGACATGAAATCATTCGTATCATAATAGACACATCATTAAGCCAACAACAACCATTGGTTTTGGAACTAAAAGGGGTGTGCTACTAATGTTTTCATTGCATGACTTACCAGCTAAAAAATATGGTGGCGCACACATGCCCCGATATCCTTAAACCTAAACATAGGAGATCAAATCCCCTTTGAACTCTGCGTGACATGGGGGAAGTTCACCAGAAGTTCATGGAAACAAGAACCTGATCCGAGGCTGATTTGGCCGGGCCCTCTTTGCATAGTAAAAACTACTGTTTTTAACTTTAGCTGAGGAAAAAAATCACCAAAATGTCCCCGGTGATGTCATCCTGCATCTATTCAGTAGAGTAAGGCTGCTTCGGATCAATTGCAAAGAACCAAACACTCGCTGACCTCAGGCCTTTATGGACCAGTCAGAGAGATGTTGGTTTTGGCTACCAGGTGCAGGAGCTGCCAAACTGACGGTACCTAGAACACTTCATGTTGTTCATCAAAAAACTGAACTAACGCTATGTAACTTGACACTTGGTTCAATAATTAAACTCTGGTCTCCTATAAGCAAGGCTGACTACAAACCTCTGAAATCAAGCTTTCAGTATTAGCTTGGGAAGCAAGTTAGGCAAGCTTGGTCACTCCGCCCACCCTGGCATTCCTTATTGATCTGACCTGATTAGAATTATGGATTGCTCCTAGCTCTTACTTTGACAGTGAAGTCAGCTCTGAGTGGCCCAGAGATTCTCAGGACCTCCTTATCAGAAAGTTTCTGGTAGTCCAAGGTGGTGTTCTCCAGGTGGTACTGCCCTGATCTATCCAGGACGAGTTCAGCTTTCACGCCCTGTAGTGTCTTACTCTCCACATCTACAGGGGAGACAAAGGCAACAGCTAGAGCACAGTGGAAAAAATCATAATCACAAGAAATTCAGACTGGTAATAATGTTCATTGATTGTGATAAAAGTACAGATTCTCCCAAAACAGTGGAATTCAATAACAAATGTGCTGATTAGACTATTTTTGTTATTGATCATTGCTGAGAATGCCTTTTGTTCAAGATTGATAAATGAAATTACTATTTGTTATCTAGGTTTTTCCATTTCTCATCTCAAAAAACAATGACACAGTAAATAGAAGGAGCTGAAGTTAAAAAGTTGAAATACTCAAATACTCATAATGACTTTTCATTTATCACTGACTGTTTGAAAAATACACTTCAGATAGATCCAGTTACACAAAGAACACACTGGCTGTTGCGTTTGGAGAAGACACCCTTCATTTGGCACTACCGGGAAGCGCGTAGGTCTCGAGGCAGGCCAGCTACAGTGAGCTTTTCCACCGTTTGACCTCGCTTCAACCTTGGCCTAGTGGGTCTTGCCTGATTCCAGCACGGACGTTTAAACAAAAACAACGGAAAGCACAGGAACAAGCTCTAACCAGCAGCAGCCATCGTCTGCCGACAGATGGTTACGATTTAAGTGCCCTAGGCAAAGAGAATTGGGGAAATATTTAATGAAAAATCTGTCCATTCAAGGAAAAGAAGTATTTTTGGCCCTGCTCGGGAAAAGATCTGTTAACTAGCCGTGGAGGAAAGGATAGGTAGGGAGATGGAACATTTGTTATCGATTTGATCCAGAAGGCTCTTTGCTGCCAACACCTTGACATCAGTGATAGCTGCTGGAAGCCTTTGGAATCGGTTTCATTGGAGCCAGAGCAAAGGGAAGAGGACAAAATACCTCTTCTGGTTATTCTGCCCTGATCTGCTGAAGACTAATCAGGCCTCCTTTATGAGAGAATCCCTAATAAAATATATTTGGTCACTGTTGAGAACGAAAGGTCAATGATAGATTGTTATTGGGGTGATGCGTATTAGGAAGGCAGGCAGATGACAGGTTGTTGGTACAAGTCCTTCCGTTCTGCAAGAGTTTTCTACATTGTTTTATTATGTTGTGTAATAAGTGTGTACAAAAGTTTTGGTGTACTGTAAGTAAGTTACTAATAACATTTAAAAGATGTGCTATCTAGTGCAGCCTGGCATGTCTAGCAACTAATATAATATTAGTTCTAATACAAACTTACATAAAGACTTACGTAAAGTCTTAATCAAAATTTCTGAATAGAGACAATGAAAAAAGTAACATTCTTGAGGTCAGAAGTCATCAAAACTTGCATGTATGACTTCCAGTAAAAGTCAAAGAAAGAGTACATGCAGAATACTCATGATGAATGTGCAGTAATTTGCAATAACGGCATTGCCAAATTGCAAATCATTCATGTTCAACTGTTTTGGATGAAAGGGCACCCTGGACCTACCAAGACTTACACAAGTGATCCGGGCCTTTCAGGACTAGGCGCACGTGACGGCTCCTATAGGGGATGACGACAACTGTGTCCTCAGCTAGAGAGAGAGAGAGAGAGAGAGAGAGAGAGAAAATCAATATTTTCATGAGATAAAATGGGCCACTCAAATCAGATTGGTTTGACTATTTAATGTAATGCAAGCCAGTAACACCCTTGGGTGAACCCGTTTTCCAGGAGAAGGCCCCCAGACATTTTGTTGCGGTCTCACCTAGCTTGCCAGGAGATGTGATGGATATTCACCTTACTACAAATAATACTGTAATCAAACTAAAACACCAGGAGTATATAACTGTAATGCGATATGAAAGTTAGACCTTGTTGGAACATAAAACAGACAAAAACTGCCTGAGCAAAGATTCTTTACTTTTTCCCGAGGAATGCTGGGACTTGTAGTGTCCCCGCACCAGTCGGCAGGAAGAGCCGTCTCCATTGCAGACACCACAGTTGTCCTCCTTTGCTGTGCTCCCCAGCTGGTGATCACACCCTACAATCTTACGAGAACACAAGGAAAAGCTAGACAATCTCCACAAACCACACCCTTGACACCGTGAGCTGATTTAAGACAGGTCAGACAAGGCAGATAAACCAGGTGAATTGTCAATGAGTACATTTACATGCACACTAACATTTTGATCTTAACCCAATTAAGGCAATACTCAATAACAATTACAGAAATTGTCATGTAATCGAGGTATTATATTTACATGTCGCGTTACTTCAAACCATGTAAATGTTTTAATTTAAGCTGACTACACCTAGTAATCTCAATATTGGTGTGCATGTGTGCAATTTACTTGTGGAGATAATCCCAATAACCATCTTTTTTATTCCATATCCCATCATACAGGATATATTCTCTATATTAATAGCAGAATTTCATACATAACATGAGGAATGAAGAAGCATTGCACAACACAGTGCTTGAAAAAATTGCTAGCAATTAATACAAACACACACAATACAAAAAATGTAAAAACACACAAATACTTCATTGGCACTTTACCTTGTAGATCTATAAAATGAGTTACACAACATCCCCTGTGAGCGGACTCAATGTTTTCGATTAAATATTATCTGCAACCATCCGCAGTTGATTGATGGACTTTTGCGCAAGTTCTGTCGGTAAGACAAAGCCAAAACCACAGTGTGATTCTAAGCGAGGTAGGAGAGTGCTTTAAAAGCCCTCGCGTGTCTCTGCGCACACACAACGCCTCGGGACGCAATTCCATTCAACCAGGAAAAAATGCATTGTGAACCATTTCCTGGGATGTCAGTCAAAGTCCCGTTCTTTGATATTATTCTCATTCGGTATTCATTTATAAAGCAGATGGCATGGTGTCAGCATAATGCAACTCACTGTGTATGGGTTTCATTTATTTTCTCATACTCAAAGTGCCGCGCTGCAGTTAACTAGTGAATAAGTAGAAAGGGCAAAGAGGTCAAAAAAAAAAATGAACCGTGCAGATGTGCAGTATGCATAGCAGTGCATGGTTTTGCCTTAGTCTTGTTGTAATCTGGGATATGCCTTTGGAATGTTTGGTTCAGCTTTTGCATCCAAATGAGCTATACTTCAATGAAATGCAACAAGTTGTGAACCAGAAAATGTATTGTCCAAAATGACAGGAATACAAATATTCTTTAGAATGGATTTTCCCTTTATGGTCTTTTGTGATCATTTGGCGGTAGCAGGTTTTTCTAAACCTAAACCTTTCGAGGACCAGACCTTTTAAATTCAGACCAAATATGTCTTTCCATTTTGAATTTCCTCCCATTCCACTACTGTTTAAATTAGCACTCTGTCTGAAACTGAATCATAAAAACACATAAATCTGTGATTGTGATTATCTTCAGAGGATGTCCATTGCTAAGGCCACTTTTAAACCAGTAACATATGATGTAAAAATGTCTAAAAAAAGTAATTATTTTCTACCCATCTGTAAATTTGTCTACACTGTATGTGGTCAGTTTAATTTCCATAAAAACATATCAGTGTCAGTCATTTAATCTGAATTACTGGCTGTTCACAATGCTGTGGCTACTCCAAAAGAGTGTACTTTAATATTTACTTAATAACTGGTCCAAATCACATTAATTGTGCCCGTACAAAAAGACAGCAGCAGACAACTTGAAAGACAATTTTCTGTTTGCAAGGCCATGCATCTATAATAAGTTTCTTGTTTTCCAGGCTAGGTACATGGAATAAAAATAAAGGAACATGAATTCCTTGATGCCAGACTATGATGCAGCTGCATGACTCTTTCTCCTACCTGGCAGACTCCACTGATACACATGTCTAAGGATTCGGTGTAACAGCGCGTCCCATCCAGCACTTTGGGGGCCAGTTCCACCACAAGGCCAGAGCCCTTGCACTTGAGGGCGCAGGGGTTTTCCGGGTCGTTGTCCACGGGCAGCCACTCATGGTACTGGCCCTGGTACCGCACATCTGCATGAGCTGAACACTGCTGGGCACGAAAGTCGCCAGCATCTGGAGGGCAGTCCTGAAGGTAATAAAGTTTTAATCTATGAAACATCTATGGAGTTGTTGGCATATTGTTTGCTTGTTGTTGTTAATAGAATTTCATTGCTCATACTTGAGTTCATTGATGGATTCAGTGAAAACAACAAAAGAGTTTGACATCCATTGCTCTCTCACACAACAGGATCCCAGATATATACCCCTAGACCATAAAACCTGGTAATATTTGTACAGTTCTACCACACTGACTTCTCCATCACAGTTTGCAATCTCCATTTATTCCAAGAGAAAACCACTTGAAAGAGCCTATTGACGTCCATTACATAAAGATGAGTTTGCTGAACTTACCACATTACTACATGTGCGATATTTGATATTCTGCCCTTCGCAGGTCCTGGAAAAGAAAGAAAACGGACGTGGGTGAACTGACTTTGGGGGTGAACGATAAAACAAACCACTATGCGTACCAGTCATCTGCGGTTGGTGGACCGAAGGCAGCAGATATTTCAGCCATTGACTCCAAAGCTCATCATTCTTTGAATTGCTGAGAAATGAACGGCTTTTGAGGAATGGAAACCTACTGTGATGATGTGGCAACCCTCAAACATCGGCTCATATGTAATATAGAGGCACAAAACAAACTCTGTTCTGTGGTATGTTCTTACAGTTTTTACAGTCTACTTCACACAATAATTCCCTCATCAATCAATAATTACATTTCATCCTTATCAAATATGAACCTAAAAAATGAGGAAAAAGCAGAAAAATAAAAACTTCCTTTCAGTGAGTGGAACTGAAATCCTGAAAAAAAAATTGGAAAAAAACTTCAACCATGAGTTGTGTTCCTCTGTAACCTTTGGAAAAATAAATACGGCAGCCTTTGTGAAATCCTGATCCACACAGTGGAATGCACCCTCAGGTGTCTTATAGATCACCTTCAATAAACAAATCCTTGCTGTTTAACCCTATATAGTACAGCAAGTACACAGTAGGCTCTCCAAGCTGCGTCTGCTGAACAGATTGGAGCAGTTTGGCACGCCGCTTTCTGGATGACAGTCTGCAGTGTCTCTGTCCAAATTATGGAGCTAACCACTTATTGAAAATTAGGATTCCTTTGTGCTTTGATGCTGAGTGATGATAAACCATAGATGGTGACTGTGATAGGCCAATTATCCTAGACCCCAGTGGAAATTAATCAAAGGATACCCTTTTGTGTTTGGTAACTTAAGAGGAATTCCAGTGTCAACGGCCCTTAGCTAATCTGGAATCATGATTGGAGGCAACGTTGCAGAATTCAGACTCACGGATGAACGAGGAGTTAAGGATTTTTACAGTATTATTTCAGAGAGCAGAGGGAGTGGATGAGGAGCGCGTGGCATGGCAAGAACATTAGACCTTGTGACGAATCCAGACGGTTCCCACAGCCAAGCCAAACAGAAGGTCACGGGGCCCAAACCCAAACGAGACACTTTCAAAGGCTAAGAGCTGAGCGACAGGTAGCAAAGTCCTGGATCAGTGTGGAAAATCACACTAGGCCGGGCAATATATAATCTAGTCCAAAAAAAAAAGAGGTCAAGGAAAGAAAGAATTTCCCTTTTCCTTTCCTCTCGACTTGGGAAGCTACAGAGTGGAGGCCAACCAGATCAACCAATCATGATGTCATCATAGGTTAAGGAAAAATAACCTGGTTGAAATTTCAGAATTCCCGGAGCTGACATGGAATTCCCAGACGCAGGCCTACACACTGACACACAAAACTACCACGATCCTGTTCATTATGCCAAATACACACACACACACACACACACTACAGTAAAGCTAGTATCTAGCATGCCAACAACTTCATCGTCAGACAAGAAATGGAATTGAAATCTACTGAAACCATGAAAACTTCCAATGTAAAAACTATATAATATTGGAAATGCATTGACGTGCCTGGCTCGTTCACAGCAATGCCCGTATACTTGTCAGTGACTCAACTAGATTGAATGTAATTGCAAGCGGGGCTCCACAATCATTGTCATAATACTGATACATTTGAAATGAATGAGCACTTTGAAACGTGGCCAATTTTGTAATGTATGAAATATGCTCTCGCTGCAAACTTCCATACTGGTTATTTCAGAGAGCCAAGAACACTCAGGCCATCTAAGCAGGTTAATGTTAAGGTTGAGAAGGATGATGAGACTGTAGAGCTGAGCAGATAATGGCACTCCTTCTTTCCTTCCTTTGTTTCCTTCATTTCTTCCTCCCTTTCTTCCTTCCTTGCATTGTATATTCATCCATCAATTCATTCTTCCTTCCTTCCTTCATAATCACATAGAAGTTGACCTCTTGATTAAAAACTGTTTTAAGTTTCTTCCTGGTCTAAATATCCTTTGAATTCCTAGCAAAAGCCTTGGCCCAAAGCTACAGTATATCACATAAGAACAACCCAGGACGACGAGTATGAATCCTATGTAACCTGTCTTGTTGATTCTGGCAGCGAGTGGGTTCAGTGGTACCAAAAAGAGAGGGGAGAGAAGGTGGTTTTAGCAATGTCCAGGCCACGCCGAGGGTGGTCCTCCTACTGTAAAATGCGAGACATAAGCATGGTGCCAGACTCAAGTTAATTAGATAATTCATTGCCTTGAAGAAAATTCACTTTTAATTGCCACCAAAACATAGCCTTTTGACACAGCTGTGGCATGCCTCTGGTGAAATTCCAAAACGCCACAACCATTCAGTGTCACTGTCCGTAATTGCGCCAAATCAATGACCCCATGAATGGTAAAAACACATCATTAACACTTAGACACATGAAGCCAAGAGTATACGTTCTGTTGTAGTGTATGAGGACAAAAATCATGATAGATTGATTTATTGGCATTACATTTGACACGTGTTGCCAAACCACTGTTTTAAATAACAACAATTCTGAAGGAAAATAGTAAAACATTAACAATATGTTCCCCAAAGACACCCTGGACCCTATTTTCCCATCATTTTCCATCATGTCAAGGCAAGTCTAGTTTATTTATATAGCCTTTTATCACAAACAAGCCTCAAAGGACTTTACAGGCCTAACTAGGTCAGGCAGATAGACAATCAAATTATGACACACAGTTGATGCAGAATGTAACAACATGTAACAACAAAATGCATAATGCCAAAACTGAAGGCTGTTGTGGCTTCACAGGAAAGCCTCAGATGACTTTTCAGGCCTAGCTAAATCAGTTGAAAATCAATCAAGTATCACAATTAAAACGTTAAAACACAATACGATCAGAACAAAAGCACAAGAAAACAGTAACAGGTAGGAGAGGACTGAGAGGATTTAACAGAGAGGTGGGCATAGCGAGTCTCTCATCCACCTCTGGAAACACATCTGTGCCCCACTGGTTTAGGACTGAATCCCGACAGACCTTTCTTTTTCTGTCTTCCTCTCTTAACGCTTTAAAGAAAGTAATGACAAAACAGAACAACTGTAGGCAAAAAGGACTCTCAGGACCAATTCATATTATCAATTAACCAACAGACTGGCTAAGAGGGTAGTGAAATAGCAGTTGAGCAGTTCGAAGGCCCTGATTTCCATACCCTAGCTGCCAACCATTTGGCCTCATAAATAATAGAACAGTGCTTTCTCTTGCCATCACACCCAATCCATATGTCCACACTTGCTTCATACCAGCCATGCTGTTGTTAATATTGGAGTATTCTTCTTGTGATCTAGCAAAGTGTGGCCTACGGTCAGGATTAATGAGGGCCAGGCAACTTGTGTTTGGTCTGTACTTTGCATCTGCCCTTTTGGGAGGTTTTCTAGCTCATGCGCGTTTGTGCGGTAGTGGTACGTAAAATGTGGGTCCTACGTGTGTGTGTGTGCGCGTGTGTGTGTGTGTTTAAAGGTCAGAGAGTTGGAGTAGGGTGGTATTGGTTTGGAGGGTGTTGCAGGCCCGTTTCCAGCCCCTCTCTCCCAGCAGTCACACACACAAGGGGCCTTGTGCTGTGCTCTTTAATGACGCCGTTTGATCTGCCACCCAGGCCAGGCTACCGGTCCCTCATTCCCACGCGATGGTGGGTAGAGGTGGGATGGGGTGGGGTGGAACGGAGGGTCCTACCACTTGCTCAAGAACCCCATACATTACCCCACCTACTGCCAAAGGACACATGTAAACATAGCCCCCTACACTCAAATACACCCAAGTGTACACACACACACACACACACACACACACACTGTGACACACAGTCTCACACACACATTCACACA
>CABFOQ010031154.1:0-11773 GCA_900660455.1 Gephyroberyx darwinii
TTTATGTTATGTTATGTTATATTGTATTATATTATATGTTATGTTATGTTATGTTATGTTATGTTATGTTATGTTATATTATATGTTATGTTATGTTATGTTATGTTATGTTATGTTATGTTATGTTATATTATATTATATTATATTATATTATATTATATTATGTAACCTGAACAAGGCTGATCCTCTGCTAACAGATTCCAGCAGATCCTATCAGAACTTGGTCTTCCTCATTCCTCTGCTGATGCCCCTGCTAGACTGGAATGTCTGGCTGACTTGAATGGAGACTTTGGGTTTGTGCTGCGTTTGAGGTACTTTGTGTTTTTGTGTGACTGCACATTACTGAAATGTCTAGTTTCTGAAGAGTTTCATGAAGCTTCGATGAGATCAGATGAAACCGCGATGAAAATCTCTAATAAACTCTAATGTGGAGAACCTGAAGGATCATAACGGCGCCACATGAAAATACTGGAAACTGGATTGGATATGTTTTATTATTTAGACATATACTCATAAATACTTAGAAATATTGTTTATTATCACCATTTACATATTTTCTCATTTGTATTTGACTGGAGTTAAAAAAAACTATGACACTTTTAGAAGTAGTATTTTTGTATTTACTTAAATTACACTTCTTCCTAGAACAGATCACATAGACACTATCAAATGAACTGAGTGGTGGACAGTCAAGACCCGCGTCCTGACGGATGTGGACTCAAAGTAAAAGCCTTACTGACCAGCATTTATTACAACATTTTAATATCCAAAAACATATCCGTCTTTTTATACTGAAACCGTAAAAAGATGTCACGCTTCGATGTCATTTCAGTGTCTTTGTGTGACTTTTTGGTTTAACTTTACTGCAAATGTGAATACAAATGCTGCCGCTGCTTCATGTTAATGTTATTCTTCACAGGTTAAATCACAGACCAACCAACCAACCTAGCCGTCACTCACAACTCCGTGGTCAAACTAGCCGCCCGTGAGCCGAACCGTATATTGTGTTGCGCGTCTACTAGGTGTAGTTACGGTAAAGACGCCGCGTCGGCACAGACAGTGGAGCGACGCGGTCTAAGGGAAAGAGAGCCAGAGTCTCCACCATCTTTGCCCTTTAATAAAAACATGATTTGCCATAATTTCTTTACAGTTCCACTGTATTCCCACTCAGGAC
This sequence comes from Gephyroberyx darwinii, assembly GCA_900660455.1. Lineage (NCBI taxonomy): Eukaryota > Metazoa > Chordata > Actinopteri > Trachichthyiformes > Trachichthyidae > Gephyroberyx > Gephyroberyx darwinii. The sequence goes on from CABFOQ010031154.1 coordinate 1,175, forward strand.
ATCCACATCTATACCTGCATGAAATATGAAACGTTTTTACTGTACCATTTTAGAGAATTTCAAAGTTAAAGTCCCACATTTGTACCTTGCAATAGCTTCCTTAAGTTGGGTGCTGTAAAAACACATTGCTCCACAAGTTCTGACAGTGACTGATATGGTTGTATTCAGGATAACCCTGACTACATACTAACCCCAAATCAAGCATTTTTACTGTATCAATTTAGAGAATTTCAAACATAAGGTCCCACATTTGTACCTTGAAATGACTAAGTCTGAAACGAAATGAAATGATATTTGTAAAAACCTGAATTATTGCCCCTTTAAGGGGTTTCAAGTGAACAAAGAGTCTGGGCAGGTGCTGCCAAACCTGCCTAAGTACCCATGAGCAAGACACTGAACCTACCTGGCTGACCTGCACCCCAACCAGAGGGAGTTAAAGAGTTACCACCGTGGAAATCAAAAACCAAAACCGTTATCAAATCAAACATGGAAAATGAAAAACAGTAATTTTCACCCTGCAGTGACTGTCAGCTGCCACAGGGAGGCAGTGCTGACCCGATGAGCAGTGTTGGTGGGAACAACTTAACTCAGTAAAGTGTGACAGTAATCTGATTTCTTTTCACAGAAATGAGTATCAAATTACTATTTTAATCTCAGTAATAACATTAGTTGGTAGTGGTGAGGAGTCAGGGTTACACTGGGATAGAATTCAGTTGAATTACTGATTTATTTACATGAATAAGGACTTATTATTTTAGATTATATTCTTCTGCATCGTAAATAGATATGGATTATGAACAGTGTCTACTCTGACGAATGTGTTGGTTTGGTAGTGAATGTATTGTAAAATGTACATTTTGTTTGTATGTTTGGAAATAAATGTTAAGCCCAACCTGGTTCAGTACTGAGTTAATACTGGATCCAGTCAACATGTTTCGGTCCTGATCCACTTCCTGGTGTTCTCCCTCCTTCTTGTTTATGTCTGATTAATCCAGTCAGTTCATCAATAACTGAAGCCAATTTCCATCAGAATCCAAGTTATAAACCACTTGGACATTTCTCTCATATTCTTCACACGGAAGATACAGAAACACAGTAAAACCATGTGAATGTGTAGAAAAATCAAAGCAGCGAAGGAAACCGGGAAACTATTACGGCACTGAGGATCAGACTGCTGGATTACCATCAACTAGTATAAGTTACTATACGTTACTATAAGTTACTATAAGTTACTAGGAGTTACTATCAGTTACTATATGTCACTTTAAGTTACTATAAGTTACTTTAAGTTACTATAAGTTACTTTAAGTTACTATCAGTTACTATCAGTTACTATAAGTTACTATCAGTTACCAGTGTAATCAGATTTTAAAGCTATAAATGTATTTTACAAGCATCATTCCTGCTCCCTTGGTAACGTCCTACACCACATGTCTAGCGAGCTTAAACCTGACAACCTTCACCAGCGTTCATCAAGGCCATACGAATAAAGTTTTGACACAGAAGTTAGAATCATCAGTCGTGGTACAATCTTTTAAAAACTAACAAACTAACACCCACATGCCTTACTGAGCATGTTCCTGTGTGGCAATGGACAGAGGAAGGCACTAACACTGTCGGGGTCGGGGGTTTGAATCCCTAGAGCAAGGCACTAACACTTCTAGGGTCAGGGTTGCTTTGACCTCTGACCCCCCACCTCCTTACTATTGGCTGCTTGTAAATTGATGATCTGGGAACTGAAGCTGATTCCACTGTTGACCTCAGTGGACATACAGACAGTAAAAGCTCCAGCAGACAGTAGAAGGAACATCAGGTTCCTGCTGGTCATCCAGCTGGTGAATGAGAGCTTAGCGGGCTGATTAGTTCTAAGGAGATTAGAGCTGGAGGAGGGAGGGAGAGGACGGACGGTAACGGCAACTGAAACCTCCTCGCCGTGGATTCTGCTTCACGCCTCCATATTTGTCTCCATGAAGAATGTTGAGGACGACTGGAGGCCAGAGGGAAGATGGACGAGCAGCGAGGTGGAGTCTGACGTTTAACAGCCATGTGAAGCCAACTAGGTAAAATATCTTTATTACCATCAGGAATATCTGTGGTAGTAGTATAGTATAGATCGGCAAACGGACACATACTAGGAGGCAGTGACTGACCTTGGCTGATCTCATCTTTACTTTAGTTCCAGTGCAGAATACTGTGGAGCGTTCAGCCAGTAGCTTTCACTATGCAACATATAAGTGAAATGAGTTAAAACTATTTTAGACTTGTTAGATATTTCGCTTCCCACAGCGTCCCACATTTAACAATTCTCCAAATGTTACCACAAATGTTGAACTATGATATGTACATATAAATATATATAGTGAATGCTGACATCACAACATCAAGTCTCTATTTCAGTGACAGTGTTGTCTTTATTTTAGTTTATTAATACCAGTTTGATTAAACTTTGACCTTGTTTCCTCCCTGCGGCTGCCAGGACCTCGTTGTGTCTTGGGCTTGTGGACGGCAGCCAAGAATATCTAAAATACCTTGCTAAGCTGCTTATGACGGCCTCCAGAAAGCAGCGACAAGCCTTCTCCTCCCCCCTTCTTCCAGTTCCCTTTTAGAACGAGGCCCACCCAGACCCCTGACCTTTGACCCCTGAGTTGCTGGACAGACGCCTGACTGGATGTGAAGGCTCTACGTGGACATACATAAGAATCACGGACCAACATGGCGGTTGGCAAGGTGACATTCACCAAGGTGGAGAGGGACAAGCTCGCCCAGGTCCTGTGGCTGCTGAACTGGATCTCGGTTGTGACCGGCATCATTCTCTTCAGCCTGGGTTTATTCCTCAAGGTGGAGATCCAGAAACGACGGGAAGTGATGTCAGACCAGGAAATCCTCTATGTGCCCCACATGCTCATCACCACAGGCCTGGTGGCCTGCTGCATTAACTTCCTGGGTGGGAAGATCTGCTACGACTGCACGGACACCACCAAGTTCCTGCGCTGGAAGTTGGTGATGCTGCCCTACATCGTCTGCACCTTCTTCTTCACCTTCTGCGTCCTGGTGGGGGCCCTCACATGCTACAGCATCCGAAACCAGCTGGAGGAGTCACTCTTTCTGGGGTTGCGTAACGCCATGCGGTACTACAAAGACACGGACACGCCGGGCCGCTGCTTCCTGAAGCGAACTGTGGACCTGCTGCAGATCCAGTTCCAGTGCTGTGGGAATGGCGGGTACCGGGACTGGTTCCATGTCCAATGGATCAGCAACCGATATCTGGACATGACCAGCAGCACCGTGGTGGAGTAAGTGACGAGGATCCTACTGGATTCTAGTGGATCCTATTGGATTCTCCAGGAAAAAAATCACCTGACCGCCTTCCACAGGGAGGTTAGAGGTCAGGGTCAGCCCCTGGCTAGGACACTGCAGCAGGGCAGACACTCAGGGTTATAGGGGATAAAGCCTGGGACCTTTTGGTTGCAGGAGGTTTCTCCAACCACAAGAGCATCCAGCCTACTGGATGTACAGTATTAGTTTCAGAGTCACTGTCCTTCTAAGAGAAAGTGGCTGATGGCAGAACAAGCTGATGGTACCAACATGGATGCAGCAAATGCATTTGTACACTATATGGCCAAAAGTATCCGGACACCCCTTCTAATGTATATGATGGAATAATGTTCTGGGTTGGTTTTCGTGGTTCTTAGTTCCAGTGAAGGGATATCTTGATGCTACAATACAACGACATTCTAGATGATTCTGTACTTCCAACTTTGTGGCAACAGTTTGTGGCCCTTTCCTGTTTCAGCAAGACCATGACGACCTCTCTTTGTCCATGGGGACAAAGAGAGGTCCATACAGAAATGGTTTGTGGAGATCGGAGTGAAAACTTGACTGGCTGCACAGAGTCCTGACCTCAACCCATCCAACACCTCTGGGATGAACTGGACCGCCGACTGCGATCCAGGCCTCATCACCCAGCATCACTACCGACCTCACTAATGCTCTTGAGGCTGAATGGAAGCAGATCAGCAGTAATGATCCAACATCTAGTGAAAGATCAGCAGCAGTGATCCAACATCTAGTGAAACCCTTCCAGAAGAGTGGAGGCTGTTAGAGCAGCAAAGGAGACCAACTCCATATTAATGCCCATGATGTAGGAAGGAGATGTTCGACAATCAGGTGTCCACATACTTTTGGCCATGTAGTGTACATTATATTAGTAAATCAATCAAGTTTTTCAAGCATTTTCAAGCTATACTCCTCCAACCACAGTGAAGAGCATTCGTATTCTAGAAAGAACTTTATTTGATGCATCAACATCCATGGATGACTGATTTACTCAGTTCTTTCAGTGACCATAAACATACTGGACACCAGTTACAGAACAGACTGAAGGATGATCTAATAACTGAACCAGGATGTTACGGATGATGTCTCTGTATCAGCAGAGAGAAAGCATAACATTTTCAGATCCAAGCCACAAGTCCACCTCAGCAGAATGATTGGGTCAAAGGTCATGAGATTAATTAGGCTTAATCACCAGGGTTCCCAGGTTTCAGACACTCAGTATAACTACTTGCTTGTAGGATTTAGCGAGATTCTTGTATATTCTACTCTGGAATAATGACTATTTGGATTTCACTTTATTATCCAAGTCTAATAAAAGTCCAGGAATTATTGTTGGTCACAACTAACAATTGTACTTATAGTAGTACAGTATATATACATCGGGTTTACCTCAACCAGTGAGATTATTTCTGCCTCTGAGAATTGTTGTTATTATATTAGTAGTAGAAGTAGTGGCAGTACTAGTACTAGTAGTAGTATTAGAAATAGTAGTAGTAGCAGTAGTAGCATGAGTAGTAGTAGTAATAGTAGTAGTAATAGTAGTAGCCAGTGCTTAATTTGTTCCGGTGGCTCCTCCAAATCTACATAAAATATGATTTTCGCCATTTTTATAACGAAAAAAAATAATGAATTAAAATAAAACCCCTTTACAAAAAACACTTGTGTTGTATGATTGGTTGATGTAAACCCGCCCATGTAGTTAATGTTGGGCCTATCTGTTTTTTGATTTGATGTTTGAAAAGGAAAAGAAACGGTGCAAAAAACCCCTGCGAAGTAGCCACACAAAACTAACGTAAAAACAACAACAAAATGGCCAAGAGGCAAAGTAATATTTTAAGTTTCTTTGAGAAAGCCAGAGCTTCACAACCACTTGCAAAGCAGAGCAGAAACGAGTCGCCAAACCGACAGCCGTGGTAGCTGTACTGGTGCTCTGGATGCTAACATGGAGGAGAGAGAAAAGGAGCCGGTGTAGCTGATAATGGTTTGTTGTGTTGTCTGTATAAAATAGTGTGTGAGTATGCGTGTAAATTATTAATTTATGTATTTATACGCGTTTACTGCTCTAAAAGCCGATGGTAGCATATGGTGCATGACTGTACTCCGTTCCCTCGAATTCCCGTTATCGCAACCCCCCACTTTCCTGTTGCTATGAGCTCTGGCACAAATTACATATTAAGCACTGGTAGTAGCAGAAGTAGCAGTAGCATTAGTAATAGTAATAGTACTAGTAGTGGTATTAGTATAGCATGATAACATCTACCCATCTCCCTGTCAGTCGTTTGAGGAGCAACGTGGAGGGAAAGTACCTGATGGACGGTGTTCCCTTCAGCTGCTGCAGCACCTTCTCCCCTCGGCCCTGCATCCAGCAGCAGGTCACCAACAACTCAGCACACTTCAACTACGACCACCAGACAGAACAGCTCAACCTGTGGAGGAGAGGCTGCCACCAGGCGCTGCTGGACCACTACACCGGCATCATGCAGTCCATTGGCCTCATAGTACTGGTCATCTGGCTGTTTGAGGTACTGCAGTACTAGTCAAGTTAACACATTTTGCTTTCGCACTAGTACGCCCTTTTTGATAGTTGACTTTATATTGCAAGGGAATTTATTTTGCAGTGGTGTGGACATGCTTGCAAAGATTCCTTTATTTTTAATAATGGCAGGCAGTTTTGTTGAGAATAATAATAAAAAGAATAAGATTATATAGACTGCTAGCTGCCCTAATGATAACCTGTTTTTCTTCCTCCAATCAGCTGTTGGTTCTGACGGGCGTGCGATACCTCCAGACCGCGATGGAGAACGTCCTCCGACTGGGTGATCCTGACTCCGAATCGGATGGTTGGATTCTGGAGAACAGCCTCGCTGAGACGGCCCGTTCCAACTTCAACATCATCAAGAACCTGGGAAAGTGTTACCAGGTCAATGACGACCCCAACATCAACGTTCCGACTGCCACGGTGCAGGAGGTGCCTTCACGCCAGGTCCAGATCCCAGTGGCTAGCTAGCATCTGGCCTGAGACGGCATGGATGCAACCACCACTGAAACCCAGGGTGGACCAGGGGTAGAGAGATTGCCCTGTACCCAGAAGGTCTAGGTTTGAACCCCATGGCCTACAGTCAATGTCCTGCTGAAGTGTCCTTGACCCAGGGACCAAATCCTTACCAGCTCCTGGCTTGCTGCTGACCCTGACCTTGTGAGAAAAGACACATTTTCACCACGACGATCACAGGGAAGAAACTTGCTGTCCGGACGGCAAATTATCCTGTCTTGTAAAGTCCAGCTGCTGTGTCTTCACAGCTCTGTAGCTCTGATGTTTGCTGGACAATAGAGTTGAGAAAGGAACTCCTCGTATTTAATGATTGTTGAAACCAGCTTGAGGACGATGTTATGAGCTCGCTGACACACTGTCATTCTTGTGCCATAATGACAATAATATGAAGGCAAACTGGCAAACAGGATAACCCAGAAAAGTTCAGCAATAAGCTCAGTATTGAACATATTCCTGCTGTACTGTGGTCATCATGTTGCTCAGGGAAGTGGTCAAGACCACTAAAAGACAGGACAACAATAATCTTCCTATAGGAATGAATGGGGGTAGTTTGCCCAAAAACTGAAAAATATGAAGAATGACATCTCTGGGTCATTTTTGTTTCAGACAAGGCCTGCAGTTTAGATGGTGATTCTAGTAGATTGTAATGGATCCTGGATCCTACTGTGTTATGGAGGATCCAACTTGATTCTCGTGGATTCTAGTCCACCTGGGAAAGTGTTACCAAGTCGACGACGATCCCAACATCAACGTCCCGACTGCCACCAAGCAGGACGTGCCTTCACACCAGGTCCAGATCCCAGTGGCCAGCTAGCGTGTGGACTGAGGCAGCATGGACCAGGGGTAGAGATTGCCCTGTACCCAGAAGGTCTGTCCTTGATGCAGGCACCAAATCTCAATCAAAGCTCCTGGCTTGCTGCTCGGTGGCTGACCCTGACCTCCTTGTGAGAAAAGACAAAATTTCACCACAAGGATCACAGGGAAGAAACTTGACTCAAGCTGTCTTGATTGCAAATTATCCCGGCTTGTAAAGACCAGCTGCTGCGTCTTCAGAGCTCTGTAGGTCTGATGTTTGTTGGACAACAGAGTTGAGAAAGGCAGCAGGAACTCCTCGTATTTAAGGATTGTTGAAACCAGCCTGAGGAAGATCTTATGAGCTTGTTGACAATGTCATTCTTGTGCCATAATGACAATAATATGGAGGCAAACTGAAGCCCACAGGGAACAGGATAACCTGGAAAAGCTCAGCAAAAAGCTCAGTATTGATCACATTATTGCTGTGCTCATGGTGCTGATTTTACCAGCTCATGGTTTGTGAGAACATCAATGGCCTTCATCAGTTTCGTCATCTACAAAGAAGTGTTTCACTTCTTTCAGTTGTTCAGGCTCTAGGTAGTCATGACTGTGTGTACTACAGTCAGAATCAGGATGAAGAAGTCACTACCGGCCTCCATCAACCAGCCTGGTAAGGTCTAGCTGTAGGTCTGTCTCCTCCACTGGTTCATCATCATAGTCCATGGAGGCCTGTCTGCAGAATTTCATTCTAATCAATCACTACAGCAGCTCATTTCACTAACTACTTATGCCTCTCCAGTTAAAGGTGTGCTAAATAGTGGAATGAGCTGTTGTGATTGGTCAGACTGAAAACCTCCAGACTCTTGGACATCTATGGACCACAGTTGGAGACCACAGAACTCTAATTGCCACTTTGGCAAGTAACCAACTATCATTTGATGTCCTATTCTATTCTAAAAATCTGATTTGCCTGAGGCCGGTGGATGAAATTTGTTTCCTGGCTTAGAGCAGGAGAACTGGGATGACAAGAAGAAAAATCTATTTTTCCAATATGGAAGAAAGAATACTTATTTTCACTGATGCCCATTTATTTTTGGAATTCTCAAAAGGGTTTTAGCAAGTTTCTAGGGCCCAAGGGGAGATGACATCTCTCATGTCATAATTGACCATGGAAACTTTCAGGGAAGAAAAATACCATGTGTTATGTGTTTTGTACATGTTCTTAAGATCATCAGACCCTTAATGGGAAACTAGCTAAACCATTTTAACTGTTAAAAAAAAGCTATCGGTGATGTTCACTGTATTTCTGGGTCCATTTTGTTGTTTGGAGTATTGTTATTTTTCCCGTGTGAAACGTTGAGATATTTCCAGCTACAATAGAGTTTCATATCATAAAATGTTTCACACCCCTTCTGTGGGCAATATTGAAAGGCATTCTGGGAAATGTAGGAAATCATAAACTGCTGTAGAAGTAGACAAGGCAGGTTGAGGGAAAGTGGGTACAATGAAAGGGTACTTTACAATAACTCACTGCAAAATAACTCCTGGAATGCATTGGACATCACAGATTGATGAGATCTAGCAGCGGAAGAGGATCTGTGGGGAATTTTCCCTTTGGATTTGTATGAAGTTGTGTACTGTGTGTTTCCTGCAGTAGTCAGGTAGGATCTCCTCTGTCTTGTGCCTCTGCCCACAAGAAGAAATGAAGGGCATCCTTAATAAAGCGCACCAGGGTTTCTACTCTGGCATCAACTGTCTACCTGTCTGGTTTAATTTGCTCAGTTTCAACCAATAGTTCAAAAACATTGGTTCTATGCTTAAACCAGAATTATTTTGTCAGAAAAAATCTTAAGATGACTTGATTAACCTACAAAGAATTTTATATTCATACAAGTAATCATTTTATAAGAGAAGGTATCAGATTTTGTCAAATGGTGGAATTTTGGTGCCTTCACATTAACACTCTAGTACACCTACACCAAACCTCCGGAGCGGTTGAAAAGAGTAGTAATACTAGTTGGTGTCGGACCCTGGACTGGTACCTTGAACATGAACATAGTGGTGTCAATTTATTGGTCTATTTATTTTGTAGATAATTACTTTACTGTTTAGTGAACTTTATATATAGCCGACTTCAACATCATCAAGAACGTTGGAAAGTGTTACCAGGGCGACGAGGACCCCAACATCAACGTCCCAACTGCCACTGAGCAGGAGGCGCCTTTACGCCAGGTCCAGATCCCGGTGGCCAGCTAGCGTCTGGCCAGCTAGCAATCACCAAAACCCAGGGTGGACCTTGTTGGATCTTGTTAGAACTATTGTGCATGTATTTATTTATATTTTTAGTTTCATAAAACTCTAAAATAACTCCTCATTAACCTTTCCTATGTCTAACTGGTGTGTCTGTCCTCACAACGTCTATAATGGTCTTCAATCCAGATGTGAATCGAACCGTGTCTCCAGCACTGTGGTGCTCCACTGCTGCCGTGTGCATAGTGGTGGAAATCATTTATAAAGTCCTTTAGAAGCTGCTGCCCTCATATGCTTGATAATCTAAATGAACAAGCAGTAAAGAAACTAAACCTCTGATGGACTCAACTTGGTGTCAGCCAACCAGGTCTGCATGGTCAGATCTCATAATGAGCTGCTGTAGCGTGTTGCTTCGTTATGAACTATGAGACTATTTGATCAATTATGAAAATTGATAATTATTGTAGTTATTTATCAACAGATGATTAATTAACACTATTGGGGCACCCGTTTACACTGGAATAGTCTCTTTAGTCTAATAATCAGAAGAGGTGAGCCCTCGATTTCAGGGATTCTCTGACCATCATGTCCAGGATATATCAATAACACACAATAGTCAGTTCTTGGGTGGGTGGACGTAGAAAGGTTAAATTTTCTGAAGAAAATTTGTGTGCTGGCTTTAGCTTAAAAGTGTTTTTCAATTTAGTTAGGAAGATTCTGTGTTAAGAAATCATAGTAGTAGAAGCAGTATAAGCAGACATAATAGCAGCAGCAGTAGTAGTAGCTGAAGTAGTAGTAGTAGTGGTAGTAGTATAAGCACGAGTGGTAAGTTGTAAAATGTAGTAGTAGCAGCAAAAATAGTAGTAGCAGCATGAGTAATAGTTGAAGTATTCGCAGAAGTAGTAGTAGCAGAAGTAGTAATAGTTGAAGTATTAGCAGAAGTAGTGGTATTAACAGAAAAAGTAGAAGCATTTACAGCTGTAGTAATAGTATTGAAAAATGTAATATAAACCATAGTATTAAATATATTGAAAGTATTAAAAAGTATAAATAGTTGTAATAATTATTTGTATGGAAACTTTCTCCATCAAATCAAAATGTAGACATATTTCATGTCCAGCTTTGTATTTTCTATTCATTCATCCATCAGTAAAACACAAACTGGG
>CABFOQ010031155.1:0-14031 GCA_900660455.1 Gephyroberyx darwinii
TATATATATTTTTTTTTTTTTTTTTTTAAATAAATAAATAAAAAATAACAATAAGACAGATTAAGGGCTAAACTAGAATAGAAAGAGGATTTATGAATATGAAAAGCAGCAAGGTTGACAGTTGTGAATGATCTAGAGATGCATATGTAAATACAGATGAGCAGCTCCTTTAGCAGCTCCTCACCGCATTCCAATCGTTTTGGGGGTTCTCCTGTCTCCTTCCTGCCCCTGGGAGCTTCACCCTATCGCTGGATACCTCTTGGAGTCTACACCAAACCTATGCTCATGCTCATTCCTCATGTCTGCTAATAAATGTTTATAATTGTAAACCTAGCCCCTCATGATTGAAATGAAGCTTAGCGTAAGTTCAATCAGGAAGGCTACTTCCCCCATTCATATTTTGTCAGCAGGTCAAGCACGCCCTCAGTTCTGCATTGTCCATTCACCGGAGCCCACGCTCCTTTCTCCTCCCCTTCCTCCTTCTCCAGCATCCAATCACCAACCATTTCCTTCTATTTGTTTCCCCTCAGTTGCTTCCGTGTCTCTGTCATTTCAGTTGCCTAAACCACACCAGATTGACGCACCATCTCTCCCCTGCCACCACCAGCATTTCGGCTCCATCAGATATCCAGAAGGGTTAGATCTTCAGCCCAGGGGGTTCTCCTGTCTCCTTCCTGCCCCTGGGAGCTTCACCCTATCGCTGGATACCTCTTGGAGTCTACGCTAAACCTATGCTCATGCTCATTCCTCATGTCTGTTAATAAATGTTTATAATTGTCTAGCCTCTCATGATTGAAATATACTTAATTTTATAACCAACTAAATATTTCCATTCGCTTCTTATTTGTTATGCTATTACAGTTATTACTAGGAATACAAAAAACATCTTTATTCATAAATTAATAGAATTGGTTGATCTCTCTGTGTGGCCAAAAACACAAAATTAAATGATTACTGAACCATTATTTCATACAAAACATGTTGTTTCCAAAGGTGCACAGAATTAATCTTTAATAAGTAAAAAGTAACTTTGACAGTTATCCAATGTTGCTCTACTCCTTAGAGAAGCATATACATAACAGTAGTAGCTGTTTACATGACTCTTAAATCTCTTAGGCCTACAAGTTTATAGGTTAATTCATAAATATTATATAATTATCTAAAAATAATTCCTTGGCAAGGCTTTAAATTTCACTGTCTCTTTTAATTCCTTAACATTTTCTTGTATAATGCCACCAAGATGTCTAAGTTTCTGTAATTTTTTGTAATTTTCTAAAATGTATTATCTCAAGGACTTCCATCGTGTTTGAAGTCCTCCGTTGCAGCAGAAGATGAGCAGGTTATATGGGCTGCTGTCCTGGTCCCAAATAATGTGTTTATTAGCTTGGCTGGGGAATTTCATTGTTGGATTTTCACTTCAGCTTGAAGCACCCATGGGACTGTTCTCCATGCACAATGGTTGGTGGTTCAAATTGCATTCAACCAAATTTTGGCTTAATCTATTACTGATGACTTCTAATTTTATAATTGCATGCATTGACAGCCAAGTCAGTCATGCTTTAAAGTTTGTGAACCCAACAGGGGTGGTCATTTATATTTGCATTATAGAGGAATAACCATATAAAATCCTCATCTAAACCTCAAATCTTAATGAAGATATCCCAAATAAAGAATGTGCTCAATAAATATGATATTCTTTAATTGTTTATTTAACAAAAACTCAGATATTCATGTGTGCAGAAATATGTGAACTCCTGCCATAGCATCTCATTTGGATGTAGGTCAGGTCTTTGACTTGGTCCATCCAAAACTAATCTTGCCTGAGCCATTCTTTGGTACATTTGCTTGAATGCTTAGGATCATTGGGACTCATTCTTTTCCTAAATTCTTTGTAAATTCTTAACTTCTGAAAATGGGACCACAACTTGTTTTTTTCTGAACACCCTTGGAGCAAAACTTCAGTAGTGGTTCAACAAGCATGCAGTAAAAAGCTTCAAACCTTTACAAATATTTGCATCCACAAATATTTAACATTGTCTTCACTTCAACAGAAAATTGAAAACAAAACACTAGCAGCTTGGTGTTGGGATATGACCAACTGGTGTACTCCCAACTAAAACCAGGACTGACAATATGAAATGTAATTTGCCAAAAACCTGCATTTTTGGCACCACCACCTTTTTCTCTGCCACCAGACATGTTTTACTTTCACTGCAGCATTATTCTTGTTTTATATTATTCTCAGTCACGGGTACTGAGGATATAGCGATGTAGGGGTAACAGCCACACTCATACTCATACACAATCAAACACAGACAAGCTCTGCTCTCAGCTCCACACATACACATTCTCTCACCCATGTATGAAATAACTGGGGAGAGAGACACAGAAACATAGACAGAGAAGGACAGAAAGAGAGAGTAAGAGGGCGAAAGGATGGCTTCCAAATGGCTCATATCCATGTGTGAAAGAACTGAATGTAAAACAGCAGCATGAGAGAATAATGAGGTGCAAGGGTCTAACACCGGTCTGGAATCACTGGACTGGGAGCAGCTTGTCTTCATTTGGAAAGTTAACTGGCATGGCATGTTGGTTAGGGAAATTGATTGGTAGTTGAAGGGGGGGTACATAATGCATTTTAGGGGGGAGGTGGTACAATGGTACATACTGTATATGTATTACATACTGGCACAAGTAAATCGAACCTCCCACTCCGAGTTTCCCATCAAAGGTCACTGAACGAGTCCCACAGCAACTCTTCCAATGTCTGGCTAGTCGCCTTTGCCCCGCCCACTCAAACCAAGCTCTCTGAAGCTGCACTGAGACAAATGGCTGGAAACCACTGGAAATGATCTCCATCTAAGCATTGCAAGCTTAATTCTGTGTAGGATAAATCACTCTATTGCATTATAGCTTCACAGACAAAGACATCGTACTTTAAACCCACTCTTTGAGTAGTTCATTGTTGAATAAGCCGTTCACTCGGGTTTTTGAGGATTCAATTATTAGCATGCCCTCCCCTCTGTTGGCCTAAAGGTGACCAGTTAATGCTTAAGGCACACAGGACATTGCCCATAAATTATGAAGACCGAGTAGCTCAATCTAAGAAAAAACTCGAAAAAACCCGAATTGATTCATTTTGATGTACTGGTTCAGAATTAACGAATCATCCAAAATACTGGAACTGCCCATATCTAGACTCCACACAGAAAGGAATCAAATTCAGGTCCTTCCTGCTACAAAGTGACAGTGCTAATGACCAAGCCACCGTGCCAAGATTTAATATTTCACTCTATAATGTGACAGTTTGCCTGCAAAATTGTGCTGGGGATGGTTTTGCAGAATGTTGGTGTTTAAGACTTGTAGGCCAGTGGAGTTGCGCATGGGACCACCATTGCCATGGTAAGTGGTTTGGCTCCGGGGTGACCTTCAGTAGAAATGTTTGCAGTCATGGTCCTGAAAATTGTTTTGGATAAGTGTGGTCTTTATATATATATAATCTGCTAAAATGTTCTATTTTATTCTATTCTAGAATTAGAATTTTTAAAAAAATTAGTGTTTTCATTTTTTTCGTTTGAAAGTGAGCTGGTCTATCCTGAGAGTCTTAAACTGAAATTTCACTTTTGTCTTTGTCTCGACAGCCTCACCTCAAACCTCTAACAGCACTCCTTCCACCCATGACCCAGCCAGTTTACATCAGCGTCTGGTACAATAAGCCACCTGAGCCCTAGCACTTTTATCAGAAAATCAATAATGCTTTTTTAAACACTGGATTCTGCAGTTTCCCACCAGTCAGTGATGCTTGACTAAACTTCCATTGGTAGACACTGGCATTGCTCTATATGAACATGTGTGAGGACCAACACGTGGAGGAGAGTAGGCTGATACTGCTGAGAAACAGCAACAGGAGCTTTGTTTCCATCCAACTGTCAAGCAAATTTAACACACACTTTTTTGAAATGGGGCGATTTTGGTGTGGTTTTATCTGTTGGTTGAAGTGAATAAAAGACTAGATGTCAGAAATCTACCATTCTAGATCTACCAGAAACATGGAAAGAGTATTTCAGATATTGATTAGTATTGGTCAAGTTGATGTTGTTCTTTAGAGTCAGATAATGTTGGTCAAATTTCTTGAAGAAGAAAACAAGGAAATGCACTTGACAACATTAGACAACATTAGAATGAATGAAGTAATAGCCATACAGCAATGGTGGAGCCTTATGCATGTTAGAGACAACACAAAAAATGTATACACATCCCAGAAAAAGTTGGCCAGGTCATACACCATGAATCACCAAAGGGAAAGAAAATACCCGCACACTAGAATGATGCCCTCTTGTCATTTATTTCTAGGAACATTTCAATCGTCGTCAGGCATACAGAAAAGTGAGGGGAAACTGTAGGGCCAGAGGACACCAATTTGTCCTAAAAGACTGAGCACTTTAAAGCACATTATAAATGAAGATAATACAAATAAACATAATCCCTGCGGGAATTATATCGGATATACAGTAATGTGCAAAAGTCTTGGGCACATGTAAAAGAATTCCGTAAAGGGGAGATGCTTTCAAAAAGATCACAAAAATGTACTATAAAGAGCAGTTAAGTAAAACACTGATGCAGAAAACAATAAATAAACATCTAAGATCAAATTTATATTGAAAGATTCTAGGGTGCCTAAGACTTTTGCACAGTATTGTACTCTCTCAACACAGAGACACCTCATAGATTGAATGGAGAATTGGGCATTAGACCTTTTCTTTGACTATTTATTGTGGACTACATTACCCCTTTCTCTGTCTCCCTCCCTCCCAGGATGAAATGTTGATCTAATGTTTATTGGTAATATCTTCATTGATAATAAGTGTTCAGTCTTTTAGGACTTAGTGTGTCCTCTGGCCCTACAGTTACCCATCACTTTTCTGTATGTCTGCCGAAGACAGAGGTTGAAGCACCGCTATAAACACTAAGGAAGCATCATTCCAGTGTTTTTCCAGTCCATTCTTTTCTTTGTCTTTAGAGACAACACATTTCTGGAGGTCGTAGAAACTTTCTTAGTTCTCAGGTTGCCCAGGAGATGGAAAAAGGTAGGGATGTTGCTTTGATATTTAACCCTATCCTTAATCTTAATCCCAACACTAACAACAAATTTACATCCTTCGAAGTTCTTATTCTGCGCCCTACAGCTACAAATCTCCTGTCATTTTCTCTAGCAGTACTTTACCACACACCTGGCCCTATTCGCTCTTCTTAGAAGAGTTCTCTCGGATTTAGTGACCCGAGTTGATAATATTCTCATCATCGGTGATTTTACCATTCACCTGAATAACTCCACTGATCCTCTCAGTAAGGCCTTCCCAGATCTTATTGATACTTGTAGCCTCACTCAATTTGTAAATGAACCAACCCACCATGGCGGCAACACCCTTGACCTGGTTCTGGCCCGTGGCATCTGCTTTAGTGGTCTCCTCTTATGTACCCGCCCTATCTGATCACTATCTCATTGAATTAGAGATCGAATTGATCTGCCCACACAAAAATAAGAGCGTAAATGGTGATTGACCAAATTCAAAGTCTTCCGGCTTGCCTGGAATGATTGCCTGCTAAATTATAAACGTGCACTCTCGTCAGCCAAAACTGCACACTTCTCTAGGTTCTCAGTGCAAATAAAAACAACCTGAAGTTTCTATTTGACACTGTTGTTAAGCTAACACGGAATCCTTCCCCCTGTGATAGCTCTGTTTTCTGCTAATGATTTCATGTCCTTTTTTACTCAGAAAATCACGCTAATTAGAGATGAGATCACCAGTATACTCTCCACTCGTGGTACCGGCTCACCCCGGAAAAGTTCACTTGATGTTTCCCGGGATGAATGTCTTTTCTCACAGTTTGATTTAGTTTCCTTAGACACTCTCACCAAGTTAGTTCTGTTGTCTAAGCCCACGACCCGCATGCTTGACCCTCTGCCTGCTAAACTACCCAAAGAACTTTTCCCTATCCTAGGACCCTTAATTCTCGATATGATCAATCGGTCACTCTTCACTGGCACTGTGCCCTCCACCTTTAAAACGGCCGTAATCAAGCCATTATTGAAAAAAACAAACTTGATTGTGAAGTACTTCAAAACTACAGACCAAACTGCCGTTCCTCTCCAAAATATTTGAACGAACTGTAGCCAGCCAATTTACAGATTTCTTGTCAAAAAACAACCTATTTGATCCCTTTCAATCTGGCTTTAGATCTTTCCACTGCACCGAAACTGCACTCACAAGAGTGGTCAATGATCTCCTGTTAGCTATTGACTCCAACTCAACCTCAGCACTACTGCTGCTTGACCTGAGTGCAGTGACATCATTCGCAAATTCGGCATTCATTTCCACTGTTATGCCGATGACTCAAATTTACATACTCATCAAACCAACCAATAACACCCAATTTCTGGCAATTTAATGGCAACAAAACCGAGATGCTGATTGTAGGACCAGCTAGACATAGGCATCTGTTTGAGAATAGTACTCTAAATTTTGATAGTTGTGTAATCTCCTAGAGCCCTTACGTTAAAAACCTTGGGGTAAAATTCGACCCCACCCTCTCATTTGAGTTGAATATTAAAACAGCGTTTTATCATCAGCGGCACGGTGGCGCAGTGCTTGCACTTCTCACAGCAAGAAGGTCCTGGGTTCGATTCCCGCCTGGGGCGCTGTTGACTCTGGGGTGCCCAGGTGGGTTATCTCCCGGGCCTTTCTGTGTGGAGTTTGCATGTTCTCCCCGTGTTCACATGGGTCTCCTCCTATAAAAAGAACCCCCTCTAAAAACATGCAACATCCTGTCCTGACCACGACGAGGATTCAAGATATCTAGAGTTGGTCCCCGGGCGCCTACGGAAGAGGGCTGCCCACTGCTCCTGGCTGCCCCTGGAGGACGGTCAGCTAGGATGGGATAAAAGCAGAGCAAGAATTCATTTCGGACACCCTACCTGCATGTGTGTGTTCCCTTGCATGTGTTGTGTGTGTTAGTGCATGCGTGCACCCAAAATGTGAATAAATGCATCTTATCTTATCTTCGCAATATTGCCAAGATTCGACTGATGGTAACAAGGCCACATACAGAAATTTTAGTACATGCCTTTGTATCATCAAGAATTGATTCTTGCAATGTCCTCTTTTCGGGCTTACCTATTGGGCGCACTAAAAAACTACAACTGGTTCAGAATGCTGCTGCCAGAATCCTGACCAAAACTAGGAAATTCGACCACATAACGCCCATCCACAGGACGCTGGCTACCTGTCTATCCCAGCAGTCAAAAAGAAAACTGCAGGTAACAGAGCCTTTCCTTACCGGGCTCCCTATCTCTGGAACAGTCTGCCTGCCTCAATCAGAGAGGCAGGCTCTATCGAAATCTTTAAGTCAAGGTTAAAAACCCATGTATTCTCTCTATCATTTGACCAGCCTTGAGGGAGTAGCTCAGTCTCTTCTCAGAGTAAGGCTAGACCAGTTAGCTTACCCTAGCTCAAGTACCTGCCGATGGATACTAGTGTCTTGCCTACATGTCCTATTCTCCTGGTCTACCTGCTCCTGTCCACTGACACTGGTCATGTATGTCTGTGTGAGTGCGAGTGTGTGTATGGGAGTGTGTGGGTGTGTCTCCTATCTGTCCCAGGCTGCAGCTCGGCAGAGTTGGCGTCTGCGTGGTCGCCCCTCCTAGGACGATGCTGACTGAGCGGGCATTTACTGTGGATGCTGGGCAGTGTGTCTCCTATCTGCTCCCAGTCTGCAACTGGGCAGTGTTGGCGCCTGCATGGTCACCCAGTCCTACAATTACACTGACTGAGCTGCCGTTTGCTGTGATGCCCCACATCAGATCTGGATGTCCCACCATAATAAACTTTTATGAACTCTGTATACACTGCTTGCCCAAACTCGGCATCTATTGCACGCCCAACTGTCCTGGTAGAGTGATCCCTCTCTGAGTAGCCCCTCCCAAGGTTTCTTCCATTTTTTCCAGTTTTTCCTTGTCCTCTGTGAGGGTCCAAGGCTGGGGGATGTTGTGTACTAACCATTTACTCTTTCACATGTTGGGCACTGTGAAGCTCTTTGAGACTGTAATGGTGATTAAGGGCTATACAAATAAATGTGATTTGATATTTCACAGACACAACATTTGACAAAGTCCAATGCCACCGTTGAGTTGCTGTACAATGAGATTGAACCATTCATCGGGCAGATTATTCCAAGCCTATGTCATTATTTATTTATTAGCTTTTCTGCTTCAAGTGAGCATTTTTTTTTGTGATATTGAGGAAATTCTATCAAATTTTGCCATGTCCATTCAGCTTTTCTAATTTGATTTGTCATACTTTGCAAAACAAGTTAATCTTCTACTGCATCTAAGCTAAAATTAGGCTGCATAGCATAGTTTGCATAGTTGCATAGTGCATAGTGCATAGTTTGAAAATGAAAGTTTAGTAGACATTTACAAAAATGAAAGCATTATCTTGTACATATGGACTTCTCTGGTGCATATTTCTGATCTCATTTGCAAATGTTTAGGGATTGTTTGAATATGTAATAATGCATTTACTGCTCGGTCCAAAACTGAGCAATACACAGCCAAAAAGATCTTGGGCTATATGAGAGCTAAAGCATAGACACGTTGTTGAAAAGACGTCTAGTGCTCCCTGGACTGCAATCAAATGCTGCAACTTTCAGCTTTCTCTTCTTTGTCTCTCCTACTCCTCTGTCTCCTTTGCTTCTTTCACACACAATACAAAATAAAAGATACTCAAGATGTGTGGACTGCCACTCTCCTGGTGTGGTTCTCAAAATGATCTTTTAATACTGATGGTTTGGAGAATTTCATGCATTCTCTACAGCACCAAAATGGGCTCAGCTATGGCACAATCCTACAGAACCATTTTCTGGTAATATGTAGAAGAGTATATGTAAACAAATACAAAAACAAATACACTGAATAAATATATTAATATTTTATCTAGGTATGTCTATGCCATGGCATGTAATGGGCAGAGGCAAGGGAAGAAAGAACATTTCCCATCTTTTTTCATGTCACATCTTACCTTTATGACTTAAACCCACCAAACTGAATTAATTTTCACCTCGTATTGTTTAATATCCATAATATAGTAACCTTCAATGCCTTTCTATTCACCTTCCATTCAATTATGCCTACATTCAGCACTTCTACTACCTGCAGCATGAATAATATGGCCCTGGGGTAAACCACATCTCTTCCTAGGGCTCCAACTGTGGCGTAAAAATAGCTGAATCGTAGCAAGTATGCAGTGGAATGTAAATAATTATTCTACCATGTTAAAATAATATGGCCTTCCCTGAGAGAGCAGGGGGCATGTTAAAAAGAGCAAGAAAAAGCACAATGTCAGACAGAAAAAGAATAGAAGGAAGGACTAAAAATGAGTTGGAATGCAACATTTCTGTTCCATGAATCCCTATTAGTCATCCTGGCTGACTGAGATGTACCACCGGTGACAGTGTGTTCCCTAGCATCAGCACACATACTGGCTGAGGCTCAGCCTGGACTTAGTCCTCATACCACCATGCTATTCTTTATTAATGTGGAAAGAATGAATCAAAACAGCTTGACAACTATCTGGAAATAAACTGTTGTCATGCCTGTGTGTGTGTGTGTGTGTGAGAGAGAGAGATTGGTTCTTTTCCTAAATAGATTGACACATTTTACACTGGCCATGTTTGGTCTACCTCTGTGATGTTGAAGTTGAAGTATTTGAGACTCCAAGACCCACAATCCCCACGGGCCATTCTCAGAGACTGGTGGTGAAGAAAGAGGAATGTGGCAACGCTCACAGCCAGTATGTTACTCACTGACAAATGACTTTGCGTGTGTGTGTGTGTGTGTGTGTGTGTGTGTGTGTGTGTGTGTGTGCGCACGCACTCTCGAGCACTATTGTTGCTCGTATGTATTATTATTATCATTATTTTTATTAGTGGGCTAGCTGAAAGCTCATATTATTCCCACTATTTAGTGTGCTTGCTGAAGGTGAACACATACTATTGTTTCTATTATTTATTAATATCATAGACTTTTAAAGGAGAGCTGCAGTGATCGGAGCAGACCAGCAGGTCCACTGGAAAATGTGAGACACGCAGAGAAGAAAGATAGCTTTCTACCTCTCTCTATCCAAGTCCGTGTATATTCTTTGTCCACATGCTTGACTGTGGCTTTTTCCTTGGACTGATGGAAGACAAAGACAGCTGTCATTTCACTAGTCACCTGTCTCCGTTAAGTGAATACCATCTATGACCGGATCGCTCATGAACTGTGTGTTTTCTCAGGTTACCATCCAAACCCATTTCAATGTCAATCCAAAAGAAGTGGCAGGATACCCGATGGAGTCTGATGGGGATCAGACTCCATCGGGTATTCCAGCACTTCCTTTGGATATATATGTTGTTTCATTTTGCCATGGTACTCTGTCTGCCTCCAAACATTACCTCAGGTGAGTATAGTATTACCTTCCCCCGGGTAAAACGGCCAGTTATTGATTCACCAAAACCTACATCATGGTCATCAGGCTGTTGTTGTGAAGGTCTGTGTAAAAATAATTTGGATGCCACTCCTTTGCCACTCCCTTGATCAATGAAAACAAAGGCTGCCACTGAATAGCGGTGTTAGAGACCCAACCATTTAGATTAAAGTCTAATCAAACAGCATATGAACAGACCACACTATAAAACAACACAAATGAAAATCAAAATACAGCTACTACTGCTGAACCACAGCTTGATCATTTGGGCGGCTTCATCTCTCAGCAAGGTTTGCTTGAGACTCAGTGTCTGAAGGGGAGCGCACAGACAATTAAATAGCATCAGACACAGGTGTCAGCAATCAACCATAATTAGGAGGGCAGGACTGCTGTTGGCGCTGAGTAATTTAAAAAAAAGCCTTCATGATTAATAACTTCATAATTCAAAGAGAATTAGAGAGAGACCTGTGTGTCATTAAAGGTACCACCAGCCTAAGGCTCTTTATGAAGATTACCAAAAGTTATAGGAGAACATATGGAAGAAACCTTGGGTGGGGCAATTCAAAGAGGTTCCCCCCACAAGGACGGCTGAGCATGCATTAGATGACAGACATGATGACAAAATATAGTACAGGCCATTCTGTGTATCTAGTTCAGTGGAATAGTTCAGTATGCATGGCCAGTGCCCCTGTAGTTTGACGTAGGCCATATGGGTCAATGTCCTCAGGTAAAATTTGAGTTTAAATTTGAAGATTTCTAGGGAACTACCTTCCCCTGAAAGAGGGAGTTGGTTCCAGAGATAATGAACTCGATAGGAAAACGCTGTGCTGCCTGACAATTTCTTTTTAATTCTCGGAATAGAAAGATAGCCAGCATCCTGTGAACAAAATGCACATGGGGGTACATAGGAGACAATTAGATCAGATCCAGCGGAGTTTCCTACAAGGTGTACAAGCGCTGCCCGAAGCTCCTCCTGCTCCTGTGGGGTTCCCGGGGTACCAGGGTGCTTGGAGCATATGGGTGAAGTTGCCCAGCTGATCAGGGAAGCACACAAGAGCAAAGGAAACTTAGTTGTGCTGTGGTTGGACCTTGCCAACGCATATGGGTCCATGACTCACAAGCTGGTGGAGACGGCACTGGACTGCTACCATGTTTCCGGGAAGATCAAGGACCTCATTCTAAACTACTACGGCATCTTCAGCCTTAGAGTCACTGCAGGGTCGACCACATCAGACTGGCACCAGCTCGAAAAGGGGATAATAACTGGTTGTACCATCTCAGTAATCCTCTTCTCCCTTGCCAAGAATATGCTGGTTAAGGCTGCTGAGAAGGAGTACAGAGGCCCTCTGACCAAGACTGGCGTGCGGTAGCCCCCCATCAGAGCCTTTATGGATGACCTCATGGTGACTACAACAGTCCCAGGCAGCAGGTGGATCCTCCAGGGTCTGGAGAAGCTGGTCAACTGGGCAAGGATGAGCTTCAAGCCTACTAAATCCCTGGCAAGTAAATCCAGACAAGTGTTTGTGTGAGTGAGGTGAGGTGAGGTGAGTAACGCTTTTAAACAAAAAATTTTTTTCAAAATTTCCCCTCCAAGGGAGCAAGGCCCTGGACCCCCTAGGCTATAGCGTGTCTCTGAGTTTTTGTGACCTTTTTGCCCCCTGATGTGTTTGCATCCCTGATATTTGTCAATTTCTTAACACAGATGCACAAAGTCACACATGCACATACTGTTGCTTTGTCAGTAAGCACATTTACATTTTCTTCAGAAAATGTAAAAAATCTAGTTTGATCTGTTGTTTTGTTTTTGGTAAATAATTTATTTCCTGTTTCATGTTGAACTGTGTCTATATCATCCCCTTTAAATTGCGGGTCATAACAGCTTCAACTTATGCACAGAGGTCTGTGCTGTTGTACAGATGCCACACCAGATCCTGAGAGATGAAGTCTCATAAAACAGCCTGGAACCAGATGAGCTAACAAGTATATAGCGCCATAAAACTAAAAGCCTGTGAGCACTCACTACACTGTCTATGTGGCTATATTGCTTTCGAGTTGTCATATTGAGTCAGGTTAGAGGAGGACTGGTTGGGATTACAGGGCTAAAGTCTGGGGGTCCAAGCTAGAACCTTAAAGGGCCAATAAGTAAAAACATTTCTGCCCCATAGCACCAAATGACCATTATACATTGATGTATTGTTGTTGTTGTTGTTGATCAATACCAATGATTAAAAAATTATTCAGCCTGGTGTCAAGATTTCTGGCTTTCCAAACTCACTTTGTGGCAAAACAAAACAAAACAAATACATTTTCACAATGTCAAGACAAAAACATGTCACAGCACCTACCTATAGTCAGGTTTCCTACGGTCATGGAAAACCTGGAAAACCTCATGATAATATCAGAAATAAGACCTGGGACACTCAGATCAGCTATGCAATGTAAAATGTGACATTTGCAACCAAGACTCTTGGTCAAGGAAATTGTGCTATATGTCATGGAATAGTCTTGGAAAAGCAATGGAATTTGCTCATCAAAAATGTGTAGTAACCCTGTATGGTAATAGTGCATACTATATAATATCCTGTGTTGAAGATGGGATGTGTGATAGCGCAGGGAAACTAGAATTACACACACTGTGGCTCCAGGATTCTCAGCAGTCTTCTCCCTTGGGTAGTAGGGTAAATAATGTTGTCTAGGTCTAAGTTTGATGAAGATAGTGTTCCTTTCTGCAGCAGTTTTTAAAAAGCATTCCCATGTATTAGGAGGGAGAGCATTTCATCACTTTTTTTCAGACTTAATATGTGCTATTTGAGGGGGAGGTGTGCAGACGAATAGGAGATGAGAGAATGAGAGGCCAGGAAAAAAGATGAAAAATACAGCAACCCAGCATCCTGCTGGCTTGGTGGGCTCAGGAGCAAACCACATCATTCCTCTCTCCCCTGGCGTTTCCCTTGTGCTATCTGAAAAAGCAGAAATGGCTTTAAAAAATCACTGTCTTTAAATACGCCTCCTGTATAGATTAATTATGCAGCTGAAACATGCTAAATAATAGCATTGGATGTTAAAAAAAGAAAAAAAGGATATCTGTTGCCTATCTGTTGTTTCTGGGTGTCTTTTAAAGTACACTTTCCAAAAATCACCCGGGTAGCTGCCGTTTTTACAAAAAACGCACATTCCCCTAACCAACAAATCACACGTGTGTATGCGAACGCCACACACATGAATGCATACAGTCTTATGCTGACACTCCTAACTCTCTCACGTACATATATATATATATATATATATATATATATATATTTTTTTTTATTATTATTATTATT
Organism: Gephyroberyx darwinii; assembly: GCA_900660455.1. Classification (NCBI taxonomy): domain Eukaryota; kingdom Metazoa; phylum Chordata; class Actinopteri; order Trachichthyiformes; family Trachichthyidae; genus Gephyroberyx; species Gephyroberyx darwinii. The sequence continues at coordinate 13,847 of CABFOQ010031155.1, forward strand.
TTTTTTTTTTTATACACACACACTCACACACACAACGAAGGGAATTCTTTCAATGCATAGGGTATAAGGAGAATTGTGGAAGTATTATTCTTTCCTTATAATCACACAATAATTAAAATGAAAAATCTTTCTTTTGAAAAAATTAACACGTACGCTTTTGCAAGTAATCCCCGGCAAGAACAGAG
>CABFOQ010031156.1:0-11465 GCA_900660455.1 Gephyroberyx darwinii
CGCAGGACCCAGGAGGTCACCTTCACCGTCGCCAGTGAGTCAGATGCAGACAGACAGAGAAAAGGAATGCACTTTTTGTTTTTGATTGGCCTGTTTGTCAACTTACCCATTAAGCCACGAGAACAACACCAAAATTATCCACTGGGACACATAAGTTGACCAACGGGCCAATCTCCCAAAACCTCCTGGAGAAACTGGGATGTAGCTTCTGAGTTACAGTGTGCATGTGCGTGTGTGATATTTCTATAAGCATTGAAATAACGGTGGGCGCGTGTGCGTGTGTGTGTGTGTGTGTGCGCACAGCTGCCCCAGTGTGGGTGACCAGGCCGCAGGACAGCCCGTTGGAGGAAGGTAAACCAGGTTTCCTCCACTGTCATGCCCAGGCCAACCCTGAACCTGAGGTCACCTGGTTCCGCAACAGCATCATGATCACACCAGAGGTCAGTCGTCATACACACACACACACACTGTTATATCAACACATACGTTCTACGTTCAGGAAACCTAATGGTTCATTTCAACCCTGCAAAATACGCGTTTTATTTTTTGAAACATTTGAAATTCTCCCTGTCATCCAGGACTCTCGTTTTAAGCTGTTCCCCAACGGCACCCTGAGGATCAACAATGTGGAAGTGTACGATGGACAGATGTACGGCTGTGAGACTAAGACTGTGGGCGGCCAATTGTCTGGCCAAGCGAGAGTCTTTGTGCTCGGTAAGCTGGAAGGGTATCAGTCAATCAATCAGTCGGTCAATACGTAGATTATACATTTCCTACTGAGAGTGTATTTAGAGGCATTTCCCACACTGACTAAAATATCGCTTGAATAAAATGGTCGAGGATATAATAACAGCACTTAGCTTGAGAACCAGCAGAACTGTGGGAATGCCTGTGTGTGCAGATGTATGTGTTTGCATGTGTGTGTGTGTTCCGTAGTGTGTCCATGTTGTGTCTCTGGGCTTCCTGTAGGACACCCACTGAGGTGTGAAATGTGACTGGTGCGTCATTTTAACACACTATCTCAATGTTAAATTCCTCTCCGCATAGCTCTGCAGATATAGGATTACTGTGATAGATGGCCTTGACATGTCACTGTTTTGTCTGTCCAATCTCTTTGTTTATATGATGAGAGCCCCTGATAGACTTGTGTTCCTTCACTCAGCCGTGCGCACATGTGTGCGTGTAGCCGCAATGAGCACGATGCGAATGAGCCAAGTGTCATTCATCTGTGTTACTGGAGTGCAAGTCGCACAAAAACAGAGGGGTTTTTTTTTTTTTTACATGCGCCGCTCCCCTTTGCAGTGTGTGTAATGTGTGTGTTCTTTGACTTGGGTGTGTTCCAGAGAAGCTGAAGTTCACCCCAACCCCCCAGTCCGCTCAGTGCCTGGAGCTGGATAAAGAGATCATCATCCAGTGTTCAGCCACAGGCAGAGAGAACCCCACTATCCGTTGGACCAAAGCAGGTGTGCACACCACTGGCTTACCCTTAGCTTACAGTAGCTTAAAGCCTAATCAGATAAGGCAGGACTGTTATGCACTTATTTCTTAAAGAGGTAGCGCCCCCAGAATGCTGTTTTACCCTTCATTCCATAATGATGACAAATGCTGTTTCAACAAGGGTATGGGGAGACATGCGCAGACTATGTAATGAAGGAGTGTAGAGGTGAGCGTAAGGAAGATTCATCATCATGGATGGTGGTCCCATTCGTCTGCATTGGCTGTGACCATTTGACCGTCGAGTTCCACATGTGGCGCTAGACTCAGCCAACCCCCTCCTGAGCCCCCGTGCCTGTACGTCTCTCTGTTGCCCCCTGCAGATGGAGGAGAGCTGCCACCTCACGTGGAGCAGAGGAACGGCCAGCTGCAATTCACCAAAGTCACCCGCAGTGACGCCGGCAACTACACCTGCATCGCCTCCAACAGCCTGCAGGGGGAGATCAGAGCCGTGGTTTCCCTCACCGTGGCAGGTAAACCACACGCCCGCCATGTTGGAACCACAGATTTATTAGAAAGTACAGGAGCCATGCCATATTAGTGATCACGTTGCGTACGTGGTGGCTTTTTAATTGCCTAGAAATGAAATGCATTTGGGTTGTAGACTGCGATTGACAGGAAAATGTTAACCTCAATCGCCACAGTCCCTCCGTCTCCAAAGGCAATTTACTTCACCAGTTGTGATGAACATATTGAACTAATGTGTGTTTGTGTGTGTGTGTGTTTGGTTGTGTTTGTGTTTGTGCTTGTGCACACGTGTGTAGTGTATATCCGCTTTAAGCTGGAGCCAGAGAATACAACAGTGTACCAGGGTCACACAGCTATCCTGCACTGTCAGGCCACCGGCGACCCTGAACCTCACATCCACTGGATGGTCAAAGACAAGGTGCTGGACAGCAGCAAGAATCGGAGGTAAATTCAATTTCTCAATCAATTTGTCACACACATCCATGTCATTTTTATCCGTTTCTGGACTGATTAGAGTTTACAGCTTAACCACACTTTCACACACAGACCTCCTTAAAGAAATACACTTTGTGGCAAATAGGCTCATCATCATGTGTCCGTTATATGTTTAATTTCTGCTAATATACCAACTTGAGCACATTGCGTATGTTCAGAGCATGGTATAAGCTAGCTTTGCATCATATGCATTATAGATAGAGACAGAGTGGAGTTCCAACCCACGGGTAAGGGGAAAGGAAGAGCTTCTCACCATTGCTAGTTATGTTAAAAAGCCTACTTTCTGTTATCTCTGACTCTGTGACTCTCTGAGTCTGTCGTCACTCGTTTTGAGTTTGAATGAATAAGTATTGCCATTCACGTATCTTTCTGTTTTTGTTATTACATAACCACACATCCTTAAAAGGTGACTTGATTCAGGGTCACAAAATGCTAACAGGCCTGGAGATACCCTGCCTCATGTTCTGTTGGAAATACCCTAATTACAAGTTGAGCCCACATGAACCACCCAGCAAAGCGGTAAATACCACTGGGGAAGTTGGAGGGCATGTTACCAAGTCAGTATATGATGGTACCAGATGGAATTTGTTGTTTGGCACCCCATGTAAATAATCACTATTGTTGTATGTTTCTTTTTTCACAACTTTTAGTTGTGCATTTTCCTTTTTTTAGTTGTGCATTTTCCGTGGACTTGCTCCTCTTCGTTCTGCCACTGCAACACAAAGCAGCACTGTGCTGCTTGATTCTTAAAGTAAAACATCAGCCATCCAAAATGTGTTTGTTATGGGGTCCATTTTGTTTTTCCGACCAAAGGCACTTGAATGCCTGGACAAGGCTTATTTACAACTTTGGTTCTCGGAAGTAGGAACTTATGGGGAGCACTTGAAGGCAGCATTATGTTGCATAGTTGTGGCTAATGTTAGCACCCGCCAACATTCTGTGACTTTTGGAGAAAATGTATGTTTCTTCTTTCACAACATATATCAAGCTTTTCTTTAGCCGTAGTTAGCCAGTTAGCATTTTAGTGGTTTAAACAATTGATTTTCAATCATGCATTTGTTTCTCAATAATAACTCTGTTTCTACCTAGCCCTAGCTTCCTGTAAAGACATACAGGGTTTTCATCTGTCCCTTTCCTTCTGTCTGCCAGGTTTCAGAAGATGCCTAATGGCTCCCTGGTGATAACTGATGTTACTACAGATGACACAGGCAGGTATACATGTGTGGCTGGAAACAGCTGCAGCATCAAAGACCGCGTGGCACAGCTCTACGTAGTGGGTGAGTGTAATACACGCTCATGCACACATACACACACACTCACGTATTTACAGAGGCCTCCTTTATTCCAAACATAGGTACACAGCGTGATCACGAGTAGTGGATGGAGGCATTAATTAAACCCTCGTCCTCTGTCTGTCATCCATGTCGACAGGCTAATAACCACCTCCACATCTGTGACGCCAAGGCTGTCACCGAGGTGATGGGTCTGGGCAGACACTAGATCTAATAAATCTTTGCACTGTGTGGCTCCTTCTGTGCTGACTCAAGCTGAAAATTACAGTCACACACTAATAATAGAAGTGTCCCATATTAACTAATTTTCTCCCAAAGTAGCGGCATAATGCACCGGACTAGTTTAAAGTAGGAGACAGAATTGAATTTGAAGGCATTTTTGCCTTCATATGATATGGTAGATGACATGCAACAAAGGTCCTGGGCCAGATTGGGACCTAGGACGTCGTGGTTATGTTAATAATAACGCAACATCAGTACATGTTGTTAATAACAGTTTTACAAATATGTGATGTCCCAAACTGGACATGTGGATGCATTTAAAATGACATACGTTTCTAGAGCATTGCTGACCGTAGTATCTGCTCCATCTCTCCCTGACAGAGAAACCAGTGCACCCCGAAAATGACGGCGACGACAAGGCTCCCTATAAGATGATCCAGACCATTGGTCTGTCAGTGGGAGCGGCTGTGGCCTACATCATCATAGTGCTGGGTCTCATGTTCTACTGCAAAAAGAGACGCAACTCCAAAAGACTGCAGAAGGGCCAGGAGGGGGAGGAGCCAGAGATGGAGTGTCTCAATGGTATGTATGTGTGAGGGGGAATAGTAACTAAACTTGGGTTTAGACATTTACAAAATCAGTGGTGAGGTTATGTGGGGAGTTGAGTTCCCTGAACTTGATGAACTTGCAAAGGGAGTTCTGTAGAAAATGTTACGGCATCTGCTGCCATCTTGTGTTTATCCTGGGTACTGCACGAAACTTCTATAATGGGACTATGTCTTCAACTTCAAATTCAGATTCTGATCATTCAGTGTGATCGATAATCCAACCTCACCTTTAATCAAACTTAAATGTTGCTTCTGCATTTTTCAAAACTCAAAGGCAGAGATTAGTGATGTAAAAATCTGGATAATCTTGACCCCACTGGAATGGCAGATTAGGTTGGCGCCGCCCTTCATTGGGTCAAATACATTTACACTTAGAATATAGTTTAAATCTAGTTAAATTTATCTAGTTCACTTCTGTCTTTTTGTCCAAACAACAACATAACATAATTTGGCCAACAGATGGCAAGATGCGGGTCTATTTAAAGACGGTAAGCTTGATCTCGTGGTATCTGAATCTCAGGATGATCCTATCTTATCATTTTTTTGAAAAGCTGAAAATCAGTAAGATAGATCTGATGCTGGATTGCAACAAAGAGGGATTAGGAAATCTCTATAATGCTGATCCTGATTAAATGTTTTGAAAACCCAGATGAAAGGCCCAGATGTCTTTTATGAGTTAAGCGGTTTTAGTGAGGCAATGATCCACGGTTAATGGCATCTTCTGCTTCCTCAGCTGTTTAACTCTTTAATTGGCAAGCTTGACAGTCCTCTCCTATTCTGGGCAATTGTGGCTGTGAGTTTTGACACCGTGTGACGTGTGTTGTGTTCACCAGGAGGGGCTGTGCAGCAAAATGGCCACACCACTGCTGAGATCCAGGAAGAGGTGGCGCTCACCAACATGGGCACCATGGCAACAGCCGAGAAACGCCACAGCCATGTCAACAACGATAAGCTCCAGTTTCCCCGGGCAAACTTGCAAACCATCACTACTTTAGGTATGACGGATAGGAAATGGCTCAGATGTAAGGGATAGCAGGGTTGCTGAACTCTGCATACAGCAGCACAGACCCGGCGATGCAGGGTTTGGGTCCGCTCACTTCTGAGTCAGCTGAGGAAGTGGATTTTCTTAAGAAGGTTTATTCCTACTATCTTGGATGCAATAACAGAGAATGAACGTGACATCATTAACCAATAAATAGCAATTTCTTTTTTACTGTTTGCTTTGAATTGAAAGTGAATTAGACTCCAACCCTGCAGCAGCATTTCCTTCATCATTGAAGAGGTGCAGTTGGCTGCTGGTACTAGAGGAGTTGACCCCATTACCTAAAATAATTTGAGTTGCGTTGACATCTGTGTATTTGTTTAGGTAAAGGGGAGTTCGGCGAGGTGCTGCTAGCCAAAGCGAAGGGTATTGAGGAGGGGGGCGAGAAGGAGACGGTGGTTTTGGTGAAGAGCCTCCAGACCAGAGATGAGCAGCTACAGCTCGACTTCCGCCGCGAGGCTGAAATGTTCGCCAAGCTCAACCATGCCAACGTCGTCCGCCTGTTGGGTCTGTGTAAGGAGGCGGAGCCCCACTACATGATCCTGGAGTACTACGACCTGGTAATCACACACACAAGCACACACACACACACACAGAGAAGATATTGTTGTGCACCTTCTTTAATTCATTTTTTTATGTGTCTCTGATATTAGGGAGACCTGAAGCAGTTCCTTAGAATCTCCAAAAGCAAAGACGAGAAAATCAAGTCTCAGCCAATCAGCACCAAGACCAAAGTAAGTGTGAAAAAATACACGCTGGCTCTGAATTCATGTACATTGTGCTCTGTTCTACAGCTCCTTAGGATCAGCAGTAGTAGAGCAACTTGTATTCCATCTAACTACCATAGGTGCAGTGTGAAAGTCACTTCCATCACTTCTTTCTCTCCTCAGGTTTCCATCTGCGCTCAGGTGGCTCATGGGATGGAGCACCTCTCCAATCACCGCTATGTTCACAAAGACTTAGCCGCCCGAAACTGCCTGGTCAACGGTCAGCGTCACGTGAAAGTGTCTGCACTCAGCCTCAGCAAGGACGTCTACAACAGGTCATTTCAGACAGGAATTCCATCAGATGCTTTAATGGATTTTCTGAGAGATTTGAGTTGCAGTGAGCTCATGATGATACTAGTCCAAATGTCTGATATCGAATGTCTTTCTTTCCACCTTTCATTCTTCACATGTCCAACTGTGCAGTGAGTACTACCACTACAGACAGGCGTGGATCCCCCTGCGCTGGCTCCCAGCAGAGTCTGTGTTTGAGGATGACTTCTCCACTAAGTCCGACGTATGGGCCTTCGGAGTGCTGATGTGGGAAGTGTTCAGCCATGGGGAGCTGCCATACACCAAACTCAGCGACGACGAGGTGCTAGAAGGTCAGTATGAGGCATCGGTGGCTCAGCATTAATGAGGGATGTGAGCAGCAACATAAAAAGTGGAAATTTCTCATTAGAAATAGGGTAGAATTTCTGAAATATCGTTTTGAGAGGTGTTTTCCAGACAGTGACAGGGAATGTGATCAGTGCTCTGGGCCAATCAGGGAATATCAGGGAATGGGTCACTCTTACAAACTTTGCTGAATAGTTTAGATATTCCTGTGTCAACAACCAAAGCGTTTGGTGTTTCTTGACCCAAGTGAACCTCCCTCGACTGGTGCTCTCTTCCCCCACAGGTCTGCAGGCAGGAAAGCTGAAGCTGCCCGTTCCAGACGGATGCCCTTCCAAGGTCTACAAGCTCATGGTCCGCTGCTGGGCACCCAGCCTCAAGGAGCGCCCCTCCTTCACTGAGATCGCCCAAGCCCTGGGAGACCTGCCCTCCGACAGCAAAGTCTGAGAAGACCAGAGCCCCCACGTCGGAGGGGAACTTATATCAGCCCCTCCCAAAGAAAGACAGAAATGCTGGATTATTAGTCTCACACATTTCAGGGAAGAGGGTTGAGGAGAAAACACTTTTTATACGTATTTCAAAAAGTGGGTGTGTGGATAAGAGAAGACTTTTGCTATACCAATGGAAAAACGCACTCATGTTTGTGTGAATGGCTTCTTGTGAGCAGTGCCAGGAGTTTACGCTTGCCTTAACCGCAGCATGGACGACGATCCCTGAAGTCCCTCTCTGTGGTTCCACTGTGACCCTGCCTGCCTGCAGCCCCCTCTCTCAGGGCTGGTCTTTCCCAGAGACACTCTCCTCTATGGAGCCTGACGACCTCAGTGCCTCTACACCCCCACACCCTCCGCCCACCCCCACCCACTCACCTGGACCTCTTAACTGCTACGTAGGAATGTTAGATAAACCGCTCACTCCGGCTCGGATCAACGGCCATTATTGCTCTGAAGCTTACGAAGAAATATAACTATAACTTCCCCATGTTTTCTTATAAATTGGAGGAAAGACTGAAGGGCAAAGTGGGTTTTTATGTGACTTCAGTGGGTCATTGGAGCTCCTGAGTGACTGGCCTGCTTGAACCTAACATCCCTACAGCCTCCTCCCACCTTATCCTGGAGGATAAGTTACTATAAGCTACTCTGTCCAGCAGGGACAGTGTGTGTGCTAGACTCACCACCCAAGTTCCAACTTGAATTCACAACCTCCAATGTGTGTGTGCCACTCAGCTGTTCCTGTAATACATATATGTTCAAAGAGGCAGATATCAAGGTAGTGGGCAAGCACAAGTGGAGAGGGGTTTGCATGAAGGTTTGTCGTCTGTTACTCTTGTGTTTTGTGACCTGGGGGGTGGAGCAACTAGTCTGTGTTATGGTAACACTTCAGGAAAAAAAAAAAAAGAACGATCAAGTTTATAGCCAAGGAATATATTGAGTGGATGGGATTGTGCTAGTGTGCGCTTTTGTACGTTTTCATGAGTGTGTTCTGTTCTTGTATTAACTTTGAGGTGCTTATCGGTCACTACCTACCTAGGAACACCCAATATACCACACTAGCATGTTCAATCACCGTGTTGTCATAATTGCAGGGATGCAGCCTATCACTATTGTTAACCTGCAACATTTTTTCTTCAGAGGTCCAATCACAGTTCTCCTCCTTCCTATCTGGTCCAATTATTTTGTGCAATGCTGCAAAGTGGACCACCAGGCAATGTGTACATAATGTAGAAGCCATGCACTAACTTCACTTAAAAGAATATCCCTCTTTATCTGTATCATGTTGTGTAGAAAGACATGCAGGCGCCTGTTTATTTATAATGAAGGTCCTGTCTTTTTTTTATTATTATTATTTTTACTGTGTTTATTATAGAAAGGTACTCCTCTGATCACTTAAGGTAGTTATGCTATGTATTCAGTCTCATGATCCATCTCAGTGTGCATTCAGTTTGGTAACCAGCTGGCTATGTTAACACAAAGTACAAAGGAGGTCAAAAAGAGCTAAGGCTACTGGTCACCAGTACTCATTTAAGTGCCTGGTAAATGAAGGATTATTTTAACAGTTTCCCTCTTCTTCTTCTTTTTTTTTTTTACAATATCTAATCAAACGCAATGGCCTTTGTTGTTTATGAACTTGTTTTTATACACATTGTTTTAGTGTAATATTGTTTTTCTATGAACGCTAGGCACTCACACCTAGACCTCTTTTTTTTTAATCCGCTTCAGCAAATGTTCACAGTAATCACAATTATATACAAAAATATACATGCTGCTGTCAATAAAGGTTCACAGTGTTTTTACTTAATTTGTGGTGTTTAATTCATGGCAGTGCATCCTAAAAGCCACTAGACTAGACACAGGCTTTTGGTATCTTGCAGTTTATCCACTAGAGGGCAGCCTACATCCTCTGTAGGACATTTGACTGCTGACCAAAAAAGCTTGTAAAACATTTGTTTTCCATGCAAATCTGTGTTGAGATGAACACGGTAAAGTCATATAGCCTTTTATAGACACACAAAAGGTTTCCTATATTAGTAAGATTCAGCATTGTTTTGGATTGATGTTCTACTTTCATCCACTGTATCAGACCATAAAGTCAGGGTAGGTGTCTACTCGCCATGCAAATGTGACCCTACTAACTCAACTCTTTCACTCTCTAAGTATTGAGCTTGAGATTGTTGAGCTTGTGCTGAGGCATCATAAGTCTCCTCAGAATAGACGTGTGTGGCTCGTCGTCGATGGAAGTTATGCTTCCATTGTAGCCTATGTGGGAGCTGTTTTCTCTGCTGCATCATTATACTGTATACTTGCAGACAGAATCAACATCAGTCTCAAACTGATCCTGTGTTCTGTAGTATATGCTCCTTGGGCTATATTGTTAATGACCAGCCATGCCACATGACAGTTTTATCCCATGTGCATTTACAGCTGTCCACGATGATAAGGCCCAGGAATTTAAATAAAAAGCCACTCTTATCTTGCTAGCAGGCCTGGGCCATAATAGAAGTTGCAAATAATGATTAGCATGTGTTCTACCCTGCTTGGAGTACCTGATGGGTGGCGTTCACTGCATCAGGGCATTTCTGATAGTGTCAGGTAAGTTGTCAGTTACAGAAAAGTATACCACAGTGGCACTTACATTGCCCTGTATGGCACACCAAACCCATTTTGCATGTTAAAACAATCCACAAAAAAAGTGGATTGTAGTTCTTGAGAAATATGTGAGTGTAATCTGTATGCTCAGGGGAAAGAGGTGAGGATACTGTGCCTAACTAATAAAATCCAACAAACAGGCATAAAAGACAAAACCTTTGATTTATGGCAGTGGTTCTGGGACACCCAATGGGTCCTAAAGCATTGCACAATGAAAGAATATATGATTTTTTTGTACACCTGTCTACTTAAAGTGGTTTAATTCTTTATTTAATCATATCTAGTCCCAAAATATCTTCACAGACAGACATGAAATCGTATCAAACGAAGGTTCGTAGTTTAACATCTATATAGAAGTCCTTGGCATAGAAAGTTTGGGAAGCGCTGATCGATGGTATGAGGAGATATAAATTGGAAGGAATCAAAAAGTTCCATGTTTTGTTATTTTGGTATCTCATCCCCTGTCCACAGTGACGTTGCGGGTAGCGCAACCATTTTGGTATTTATTGTAATGAGTGGGCCGCATTGGCCAATGACAGCGCTACTCAGATCACCGTCAGCCAATCCATAGGCGCCGCTGTGACTCACCAAATAAGGAGAGACAACACCATATAAGGAAACATTGTATCTCTTTATAAGGAGGAAAGTAGTTCTTCGGTTGTAATATTACTCCGCTTTCCGTAGTGTTGTTTCAAATTACGGCGATTATACAGTTTCATGAACAGTGTTAAGTGAACGGTAGCGATATTAAAAGAGTTAAATGCGCATTTTGGTACCCAAAGGCAGACACTGGCGGTATTTTAGAGTCACAGTGCGGACTACATGACACGGCGGAGCAATGTCGAGGGCGCTCTTCGCGTTTTCCTTTTTGAGAAAGTGCTCAGAGTTTGGGAAATAGAGGAGGAGGTTGAGCCAAACGGAGCCGGGTTGAAGGGTCTCGGGGGCAACATCACTTCTGAAAGTTTGTCTCGGCAATTTCCGAGCGACTCCAAACCAACATCTGTCTCGGTTTGTTTACTTTTTGTGGTCCAGGGTTGTATGCGCCTTTGCTGTCATTTACAAGACAGCGCGCGCCAGCTTTTTTGGGCTGGTGTTTAGATACGCGGTCCCGTAAATAGAATGTTACCGAGCCAGGCTGGATCGGCACCATCTGGAAACGGGTCAGTTTCGGGCAGAGGCACCACAGGTCACGGTTCGGGGGTTATCGGGAGCGGGATCCGTCCCGTTTTGCTCAGAGCAGGGCAAGCTTTATCGGCTGTTACCGAAAGCGCCGGTGCTGCTGGGCGACAGGGGGGCAGGGACAGCGTTGGGATGTTGGGGGG
>CABFOQ010031157.1:0-19590 GCA_900660455.1 Gephyroberyx darwinii
CCCTTCTTTCTCTCTCAGTCTAACTCCCTCTCTCTTTCTCCCCCTACTCTCCCTTTCTTCTTCCTCTCTCTTAGCCCCTCTCTCCCATTTCACCATCTCCCTCCTTTCCATTTCCTACAACCCTCTCACTTCCTCTCCTCCTCTCTCTTCTTCCTCCTCTTCTTCCTCCTCCTCCCAGCACTACCACCTCCCTCCTCCTCTTTCTCTCTCTGAGAATACTGATTCCCCCTTTCTGCAGCATCACTGTCTAGTGGGGGTGTATGCACTGCAAATGGAGCTACAGAAGAAAAAATGTGTGTGTGAGTGTGTTTGGATATGTGCATGTGTGGTAGTTTTTTGTGGGGGTGTTTGCAGAGCAACTAAAAAAGGTTCAGAAGAATGTGTGTGTGTTTGTGTTTGTGTGTGTGTGTGTGTGTGTGTGTGTGTGTGTGTCCTTATGTAGGCATATATGTGTGTCTGTCTGTCTGACTGGTGCTATACAAATGAACTTGACTTGACTTGACTTGACTGTCTGTCTGTCTGTCTGCATGTGTGTGTGTATGTCTCATACTGTTCCCTTTTATTCTTAGCACCTCAGGACTTGCAGGTCCCTGCAGAACAACAGGCAAAATAGGCCAGCCATTAATCCTCAACCTGCCACGCTGCACCAGAAACCAACAGACAGCATCTTGCTATTATTGCACTGTCATAGTACTGATAAAGGCTCCATAGACTTTTCACATCTTGTTTTCTGCAGACACCATTGCAAGGTAGCGCAGACCTCGTTTTGATTAATTCTAGCGCACAAATATACTTATCGTTCCCTCATTTTGGTCAATTCACACCCTCATTTTCATCATTTTGTGAGCACAATTTCATAATTTCACCCTAACGTGCCCACAAGTTGATAAAATGTGCACACAGCAATTTTCAAACTGATTTCACTCACTTACCATAAGTAATTGAATTTACTTGATTGCGTTGATTTAATTCATCTGATATTTGTTGAATAAAGATATCTTCAGTTGGATGAAACCTTGGAGAATGTCTAGTGAATGGATTTGTTGATTCCATTGTACTTGACTTTTATATATGTAAACTGTATCCACTGTAATCATGCGATGGCATTCAATCCATTAACTCACAGACTTAAAAAATATATAATACGAAGAAAGTACATCTAGTCTTACACAATCTTCCTTTGTATCCTGGCAAGGAGCACTGAGCAACTCTGTAAAATTGAGCCCAAGGCATCCATGTAATTTGATAGAGCTTATTATATGTTTTGCACTGGAGGTTAATAAAAGGGTCTATAAGATTACAGGTGGTATGTGCTTTTTGTAAAATTAGCTTATAGTCTCCTCATGAAAATTGTAAGGGTAAACCCATGAAACCCAACGCCCTTGCCTTGTCATTTGCATTTCTGCCTATTTTTCTGGGTGAATAAGCTTGCTTGAAATCCCATAGTGTTTGCTGGCCCTCCCATACAAAGGCTTTATGTGTCGTTTCAAACTCTCCATAATTTGGTTTACACTGGAATTTTGCTGTTTTGCCAAAATGAGCCTCCTTCTGACCGAAATGGTTGACCGTCTAGTTCCAATCTTTACAATTAGAGAAAAACAAACAAAAAAAGCAATTCTGGGTGGAGGCTGATGAAAATAAAAAACTAGCAAAAGACAGAAAAGTGCTCCGATAACCATGATTTCATAATTAAAACCAATGGCATAGCTGTCTTCTAGAAAGTATCTGTGCTTTTACTTCAAATGTCTTAATAAATTACAGTGCCAACCAAGTCTTACCGTTGAGGACGAGCGGGGAGGCTGGTTTGACCCTCATCTGGGTGTTGACCAGCTGGGGCCGGCCGGTCTTCTTGGAGCTGCGCTGGCGAGCCACCACCTTGGCTACATGGGCCTCGTTGGTCACTGAGGCAAAATACACCATCTGGGGGGAGTAGAGGAGAGAGAGGGAAAGAGAGACAGAGTGAGGGACAGACGCTGAGAGGAGAATCACCACATGATTCAGAAAGCTGTTAACACCCACCTGCAATAAGATCATTATTTGGCATCACCTCATGGGTCTTTGATGTTGTCATAGTAACAGACGTTTTAACCAGAGGGGGGGAGACATTTGAAACTGTGGCCAATTATGAATGAATCTAGTTAGTTATTGCTATGATCAGTTAATTAACCTTGTCAGAGGGCGCATGTCTGTGTGATGGAGAGAGAGTCCACAGACGACGCCCCTGCCGCTTGACAGCACTATGCGTAAACATTTGGGATGCTTCTTCAGTGTGGAATAGGAATAGGCAAAGTCAGGGTGTTTAACGGTGTTTTCATCCCTGTTATCCCTTTTGTTACTTTGGGTTAGCTAGCTAATCAGATAGCTAACCCGAATAACCTGTACTTCCTAGTAACAAGAATGATGTAATGCTTCTTGTGCCCTGTGAGCTCTTTCTATCTCTGTTGCTAGCGACATTCCCAGCTGGGCTTTGCATTTGAACAAGAGAAAAAATGTCCTATCTCATCAGTGACAATGGGCCTCATCACTCACTAATGTTTTCATAAATTATTTGTAAATTTGACGTATGTGTGTGTACTAAAACACGAACGTGGGATTCATGAAATGTGTGGGAAACCTTGATTTGTTAGTAAAACAGGTGTATATTTGATGAATGCTGATCGTTGGTAAATTGTATGCACGTGCCTGTTGAAGCCGGTTTGCATAGGTAAACGCTGTTCAACATCTTAAAACGCTGCAGACTGAAGGGTCATGTGCAAGTAAACCAGGGGGAAACAGGGAAAACAGGGAAAGGAGGAACTTGGTGGAGTCCGAAATGGAAATGTTGCGCGCATGAGAAAATAACAACAGAGTTAGAAGCATCAGCAGCGAGTCACAAGAACTGATAAAAGTAAAACATGGCAAGAAATTATTAACGCTGTCAACGCTGTTTCAGCAGAAACACACACCGTTGCTGAGGTAAAAAAAAAAGAAGAAACAGTTCCACAGGAGAACGGCAGCGCACAACGAGCCGCTATCCGACATGGATCAGAGGATCAATCAATAATAGGAGAGACCTCACTGTCGGGTGTCCAGTCAGCATTGGAGTTGGACACAGATCAGATCCAGGCTGCATCTTCATCAGATGGTAGGACTGTTATTGTATTTGTAAGGCGTCCAGTTCATGTGATCAACCCATTACAAGTTGGATAATCTTGTGTTGTTATGAATGAGGACAGTTCGGCAAATACGCCATTTCAGCTTATTAGGTCTTTATTTCTACAAGGCCACTGAAACATCTTGTTGTTGTTGAGGTTTGGCACTACTGTAATGGATTTTTAATAAAGAATAAGCCGTTCTAAGAACCTTCCCGCATGTTTCCAAACACACAAACACATTTCCGCATGTTTCCAAGCACTCGTACGATTTGATCGTACCAAACGAACATATTCAGATACTAACAAAATGATGAATCCGACTATGTTCGTAGAAACATTCGTACTAACGTTATACGATCAAATCTGATCATACGCACGTTTCGTGAATGAGGCCCATTGTTTGTAAACATCTATCCATCCATCCATCCATCCATCCATCCAACCATCCACCCATCCATCCATCCATCCATCCAACCACCCCGCCCCAACCCCCACCACACACAACACCTCTCCCGAGCGGTTGCGCTCCATGCGGACCACTGAGGGCATGCTGGCTAGCAGTGCGTCCAGGTGGTTGTGTCCCATCTGTTTGTGTGGTATCTGCTCCCCTGTCAGCTCCTTGTACTCCGACTGTAGACGGGACAGTGACACGCCGCCCTTGTTGGCCTGGAGGACGGCCCGCAGCATCTTCTTTACCAGTTCTGCGTCAGCCATCTAAAAACAAACAAACAAACATAGACATTTTGAATTTGATTGGTCAATGAAACATTATTCTTTTGCTATGTTTTTCCCCAGCCTCTGCATACTAGTAGGCAAGACTGGTAGTAGGCCTAAGACTGCTGATGATGATACAAACCCATTCAAATCTATAAATATAGACTTGCTCTTCAGCTTATTGCAATAGCCTGCAATTGGACTGAACTCATGCTGAGGGCCAAATTAGTGGCTTGTTAGACAGGTTTCTATTCCAACTGCTGTGCCACATGCTAAGCCCTGCCTTCAAGTGCTGTCAGATTATTGTTACATTTCTATTTTCATTCTTTATTTAGCTTTTAGTTGTCACACATTTCTGGTTTTGATAAATTAATTGAGATCTCAATTACGTGACTGATTTTCTCCTCTTCATTTGGCCACCGCAGCACAAAGTAGCACTGTGCCATTTGATTCCTAAAGTAAAACTTCAGCCACCAAAAAAAGATTTTTGTTATGGGGTCCATTTTGTTATTACTCCTGACCAAAAGCATTTGAGTGCGCGACAAGTCGTATTTACGGCTACCTATCTCAGAAGTAGGAGCTTACGAGGAGCACTTGAAGGCAGCAATAGTCAACTAAACATGTGTGTGTTATTTGATCTTATTTATTAGACCCACTTTGTCCGTGATTAAAACAAACAAATCATGTGCGATCTACGATGTGTAGTTTTTCCTCTCATGTAATTAGGTGAAAGAAAAAGCTTATGTTTGCTTATTTCTTTCTTTATCTGACTTTAAAAAAGCCTATTTGTCCTTGTTAGGAGAAAGGCATTTTTTGCCTTGTGCTTTAAACTCAAGATGATGTTGATTTCTTCCCCATTCTGCAGCCATCACTAAACAACCCACAGAGGAATTTACATGTTTTTCATGTTTTTCATGAATTTTCATGGCAATTGGGTACATCATAAGAATTCAACAAAGATTCTGACCCACAAAAGACAATTGTGGACTCCGGCAAAAGTGGAGACACACCCTCAGCCACCTCAGCTTCAACTTCCCTTTACACAAGGAGTTCCATTGTATACATTAGCTTAGTTTACACTATTGAATGGCCAGGTGATTAATCGCCGACTTAAATTGTTACAGCGATTTAAAACTGAGAAATAGTCTCCGGTGCTCTGGTGAGTCTGTATGTCCAGGAATGCACACGCTGCAAAAAGTGTCCAACTCAATAAGTTAGTCTCAGATTCTGACCGAGCTTAGTTTTCTTAAAATGGGACGAGATAATTCCTCTAGTTTCCAGTGCAATTTCACTTGTTTCAGGATTTTTTTTTAATTAAGCGTCAATATCTTGAATTAAGAATAACACAGACTAACACAACAACTCCACTAGTAAGAACATGACACACAAAACCTTGAAACAAGTTGGAAACAAGTTGCATTGGAAAAAAATGAAATTAACTCTCGCCGCTAGTATATTTTCTTCTACTTGCTTTAAGAAAAATAAGAATTTAAGACTCAATATTACATGAAATCACTTGTTGAGAGGGATATTTTTTGCAGTGCAGAGAGTGGCCACGACTGGGACACTAGGAGTGACGTAATGCGTCACACTTCCACTCCACACCCTCCATCTGTACCAAACTATTTGGATGAAGTTACCCTCTCTTGTCTTCGTATGTGAACAAAAAACTGACTTTCAATTATCCTGGTAGACCAAATGAGCTGTTGCAATAGCAGCGGACCGGTCCCAGAGCCGGTATATTGTCAGGTTAGGCGACGTTGTTGCGCGTAACACCGAGTTTAGTCCTCCTGTCACCTCCGGGACAGTGCAGCGTCAAATTAGCTATGGATAGCCGCGATAATAACTGGAGTAAAGAGATGTCGCCTTCAAAATAAAAGCACCGCAATTCCTCAAAAAGCAGTGTAACATAGATTCGTCAATCACGGTTTTCTTTTGAAAGCTGTAACCGGAAGTCATTCTTTATATCCTGGCAGGCTTGACACCGCCTGACACATCACAGCGCTGCATTATCCAACCAAGTGATCGGTTACCACTTATAGAAAGAGGCAAAATGAAACAGCCGGCACAATTTGGACGGGACTGACGATAGTAAAAGTCTACATAAGTAAGAATAAAACTTATACAAAACTTCTACCTTGCTCAACACAGACGGGGTGGTGAATTCAAGACCTGTTGTCTGCCACGATCGCTCCTGACGCTCCCAGTCGCTGTCAGTAGTGTCAGTATTGTCACCGCCACAGAGCTGCAGCTCCAGCTCCGTCACCAGTCTCTCTGCCAGCCGGTCCGGTAGGCACAGCCTCTCATCCTCTATCTGATTGGTCGGCTGTGCTCGGTCCTCTGGCTAATTACACGTCAAGACGCAGCCAGGGGCCACAACACATGAGAGGGCATCTCCAGTCCAAACGCTAACGAAAATTCACTATAACACTCCTATAGGAACTTATACTGCTTCTGTGAATTTATACTGACCTTATCATACTTTAAGATATTTGTCTCCTGTGGTATCACTGCATTATTCCTATAATGTTCCTATAGTGTGTCTCTATAGTGCCTTTATAGTGATCCTTAAGGTACTTTGTATTTAGTTAACAGGTTTGGTGTGATCATTGTATAATATCCTTCTAACATTGATTATAAAATATAATATACTGTTTTATTATATTATATATAAGGAAAGAATTATTATATTAAAGAATTATATCAACCTTTAATGAATAAGCCATGAATATGGCCATCATCAGTTGGATTGGGCTGTACAGACCTCTTGCCCTGCCCCACCCACATTTCTAACATATTTCTAACATATTTCTGCACTGCTCTCCTTCCTGGCTGCAGAGACTCCCAAACCAGATGATTCATTAATCTTTGTGGCGAGGTAGACCCTGCACCTTTAAGCCTACATGCATTATTTTTGGCATATTTATATAAAAGCAGTTGTTTTTCAAACAGTTCTGCACAATACCAGCTATTGAGTTAAAAAATTGCTCCTAATCTACCAAGACCAAAACAACAAAAACATCCTTTTTGGTCATGTTCCTCGTAGTGTCTTTCCAGCAAGTTCTGTCATAGACTGAAAACTCATCATTTCAAGAAATCTTTTCCTCCTGAATCATATCCCCTCTCCTCTACTCACTCAAATAGTTCTCAGAAATCCCTCCTTGCTCTCTCCTAGGTTCACATTTCTTTTCCTTGTACTTATCTCTTACCTGTCAATTTCATGGTCACATGAATAATGTCAGGGCTATATGGCTCTGACCCTTGCACCTTTTACTATTTGTGGCTTATTATATTGGTGATCTAGGAACGTAAGCTTGCACTGCTGTTCACTCTGGATAAGCATTGCCTTTAATGTAAAATGCACCATAGATGCTTAGCACTGGTAATCAGCACACTGAAAATATAGTTATATCTCATAGATGGGGATAAAAAATATGACTAATATACCTTAAAAATGAAAGTGGGCTGAGAGCAGAACTTTGTGGTACTCCTGCCTTAGGGGAGAGTCTGCTGGATGTAGATTCTCCCACTCCCCTGCTATCCTTTATGTTCTATGATTGTTCAGTGTAACCATTTGGCAGAAAAATCTCTTTGGATCTTGTCTGCATCAAGGCAGTAGGAGTTTCTAGAAAAGTCACCAATAGCAAATTATTGCATAATTAAACATCCTTTGGGTTTAAAATGAATATATTGTGAAAGTAAAAGTGCTCAAGTAGTGCAACACAGGTTTTGTATTTGATTATTAAATGTAACTATTTTGCAGCACAATCTGAATTTTTGTCAAGCCAGCGGGAAGTTCCACAAATTGTTGACGTTGTAAAGCCGTAGTTCACACTCCAGATCAATAGGTGGTGGCAATGCACCCTTAAGCTGTTTGCCAACCGCCGTAAAACAAAACCGAAGAAGAAGAAGAAGACCTGCTCTACTAGTCACCCAGGTAGCCAAACAATTTGTCATCCAGTGTATTTGTTAGTCTGCTCAGACACTTTAGCTACATTTTAAGAAACCTGTCTTCGTATATGCCCAGGTAAGTGACAAAAGTCGGCTATCTAACTATCTGTAACGGTCAATTCTTCTCATCGCAGCTTTGTTGACTTTAGCTTGCTAACGTTGTAAACCTAGTTAGCCACCGTTAGCTAACGTTTTCCGGCGTATTACGGATTGGCTAACCTTATTTATCTTTATGAATAAAGTGTGACTTTTTAAATCGGTTCGGCTATATCACCAACTTGAATTAAGTCTGGGTGAAGAATGCAACTGATGCTGAATTAGAGTTAACCGAATGTAGTTATTAGCTAGCTAATGTCAGCCATTGTTAGTCAGCTAGCATTGTTTTGATCAACGTTGAGCTCAGGTCAGTTAACTATTACGTTAGTTAATTTAGAAATTTAACAGAAATTTAGAATTTAACAATGGATGGAATAGGTTTTATAGTTATTACACTACCAGATACTTCTCTATGAAATATATCATTGGGTGTTTTCATGGACGAACGTTGAAGCTCAGTGACAGGTGTCATGCAACACACCTATAAAGAAGCCACACTCAAAATGAGATGTAGGGAAGTCATGATCTCCTTAAATGTTCTTAGATTTAAGTGTCAAGCTAAAAATACAATTGGCTATGGTAATCACCTCCATGTATAACAACTTACATGGACGTGTGGAAAACACAACGTAGATATGACCCTCTCATTCCCCATGACGTTTTGTGACGCATCACCGCGATCCCTCCCAGATATCAAATCGTCTCCTTTCTCCCTTTCTCTCGGAAGGAGGGATGTGAAAGTAGACAAAGAGTAGCACTTGAGTTTTATCTTTATACTTGAGGTGTAACCAACTTACCCAACCGCTATGGCATTGAACAGAAGGCATTCTTATACCCCCCGGGTGAGTAGGATGGACATGTAATCTTAAATGATAATATTTTGTTTGATGTAATACATCTATGCTAATCTTGATTGAGGCACTTCTTCACAATAAATGATTCAGTAATAATCGCAACAATAAAATAAGAATAGAGTGGTGGTACTCACCATGTAGCAGATGTAGGATTCACCTTGTAGCATTTTTTTGTTTACTTCATCAGGTTAAATAAGAATCTAACTAGGCTAACTCTAGTTTACTTTGAAGAAGAAATGAAGATGCTCTCCTTTCTGTTCAAATTCTAGGCATACTTTTGTTCCAATTAATCCTATATATTATTGCTTTTAGAGGATTCGGCAAAGCTCTCTCTTTGAACCCCCAGCTTCACTGAAAATAAGCAAATCTAGTGTTAATGCTTCCATGATAGAGCAGTGATTAGGCTAGTCTATCCAGTTTTCTGCCCCGTGGATGAGAACCGTCAGGCAGTGGGAAGTTCACATGGTCCCACAGACCTATAAAAGTGTTATGTTCTGTCACAGTCCCAGTTCATCCTGAATGGTGTCTTTGTATGGGCAAGACAGGGAGATGGTTTGTTTATTAGGAGAGCTGTTATGGTCTGAGCCATATGACTGGGTGTGTGAATGTGTTTATGTGCTCTGTGTGACCTGAGGGCTCTCCTATCGGTGGTTATCATTGACTCCTATCACCACTCTTTACGGTAGTTGGAGCAGGAGGAATTGTGGGGCATGGCGTCCCATGCACACTGATGTCACACTGTCTGGTTAAGAAAAAACACAGATTTCACAGGATGTGTCATATAAAAGACCACAAATTGCAGTTTGTTTGGGTCTTTCGTAAGTCTGGTGATAATTTCTGAAACTATTTTGTCATCACACATGCCCTCAGTTAGTATATATCTAGTGACAGTGATTGACAGATAAGATATCAAGAACATACCAAGAATCTGTGCTGTCAAAAGTAGATTTTCTTTGCCATGTAATGACCTCCCGTTCTCTCTTTTGCTTCTTTACGCATCCCTGTTTCTCTCCTTCTCTTTCACTCTTTTCTGTCTCTCTCTCTTTCCACATCCTTATCACCTATCCCCCACCTTGATCCCCCTTTGTCTGTATCCTTGTCACCCCCCCCAGCTGACCAGCCCATTGATCAGCAAAATGAGCAGCGGAGGAACGGTGGAGGTTGGTAAGCCAGCCAAGGTAAGGCTCTATGATAGCTGCATGTTAAACACTTGTGGCACGATATTGCAATTTCTTTTCAATACAAGATGGCAATTTCAATACTTCTAATAAAGATCTACAGGTAGCTAAATTCCAATTACCTTGTGTATTATGACTGATAATCTCCTCTCCTCTCCAAGGTTGGCTCTGTAGTGGAGGTGATAGGGAAGGGACAGCGTGGCACTGTTGCCTACGTGGGTGCCACCCTCTTCGCCTCTGGGAAATGGGTGGGCGTCATCCTGGATGAGGCCAAGGGCAAGAACGATGGCACCGTGCAGGGCAAACGCTACTTCACCTGCGAGGAAAATCACGGGATATTTGTCAGACAGTCCCAGGTAAAAGAAAAGAAAAGTTGTGGCATAATGTGTAATGCATACATGCACACACACACAAAGACACAGATGGTAACAACATAGGAATAATGCCTAACATAACAAATGCATACATACAGTCTCGTTCTTGAGAATACTGTCGTAGGACATCAAGCTATCTGCTTTCATAGTCCCATGTTCAAATGTTGTACTGACAACACTGTTAACTGATAGGCCAGGTAGAATTGTGTGTTTTTGAGACCCCTCTTTATTTCTCAGGGGAGTGACTTTTTTTTAGTATTTCCATGTTCCTGCTTCTAACCCCATTATTTCCTGCATGTTTGTGTGTTTAGCTCCAGGTGGTGGAAGAGGGCTCCAGTGCCACCTCACCAGACACCCCTGAGTCTGTAAGCAAGATACCCAGGCAGAAAGGTGAGCCAGGAATAGGGCTGTGGGGCAGACTGAATAAAAAACAGATTGGCTTTTGTCCTGATATGTCTGGATTTCCTGCTTTTGAACCATATATGCCTGCTGCTACCATTCATATCCAAGAGAGGCGGATCTAGTCCCAGTACAGGTTTCTGCTGGTAACTTTACTTAGCATGCCAATTAGTACTGAATAGGCTGTGCACACAAAACTGATATCATACTTTGATTTTAATATTATTTTATTCCCCTAGACATTGCTGAGACTCCAAAAGCAACCAGACAGGTAAGGAAGCATAAATTGCAATTTATCGGGGTTTTTTTTGTGTCCCCAGAGAATATAGTAACCCGCAGGGGGTAACTATATTCTACACTTTTGATTCTGGTTGGATGCCTGTGGATCTGTGTACATATGAAATATGGTTTGCACTTCACTGCTTGCATGGCCATATATTACACCTGGCTAAGTAAATTGCTGACACTCTTTCAGTGAATTTGAGTGTTTGCTTTTGTCTGCATGGAATGAGAAATGGGAAGAGTTTGACCTTTTTAGAGCCGTTTCAGATAGTAGTGATGCGACTTGTGCTCATCAATCCTTTCTCTTGTTCCTCCTTTGCTCTGTGTTCCTGAGCAGAGGTGCTTTGTGCCGGATTTCTTTTCTTTACACCTCAATCTCTTTCTTGTTTCTCCTCTTCCATACAGTAGGCGATAGAGTGGTACTCCTTTTCTCTATAGCTTCACACCTTTTGATCTGCCTTCTCATTTTTGTTTTTCTGAATACCCTTTGCAGACATCTGTGAACCTTAAGAAGGTAGAAATATTCAATCCAGCACTTTGCCATGGTGGTTGTTCATCTTGAGTTGCTCCATGTTTTGTATTTAAGTGGCAGATTGACGTCTGTTTACTTTTGCACGAAACATCAGACATCACTCATGTATTACATTAATGGAAGTCATTTTCACTGTAATGTGTTTTTCTTTGGCCACATCATTTGTGCTGCAGACATTGTTGTTGTTTTTTTTCTGGTGAAGACATCCAGCATGCTTACATTTAGGGAACAACGTGTGGGCTGTTTTAAGGTATTGTAATGGTGTATTGAGTCATTCCTCTTGGGTCCTTATGAGTCAGTGCAGTTTTTCCTCTGCCATTGTTACTGCATGAGTTCACATTTTATTCTGCTCCTAAGGCTTGACTCATCAATAATTGCTTAATAACTATGAATTCAGATGGTTGTTAATGGGGCTACAGGGCATACAGCCTCCAGAGCTGTGATCAGTGGATGTAGACTAACAATGAAGATGTTTCTTGTGTGCTGCTAACCTCTTCCCTTGCTTATGTACTGGGTGTGTGTGTCCTCTCTGCATCCCCTCCTCCTCTCCTCCAGTCCTCTACCCGTCGCTCTGCCAAGGTGAGCTTGTCTACAGCAGACAGACCTGCTGGGAGGTCACAGGGCAGCAACACAGTTTAATGTGCTGTTGATGTTTCAGCTTTTGAGGGTGTTGAAGTGCTTGGCAATTTAAATCAAGGCTAGCTCTTCAAATATTTGAAACCTTGTCAAAAGTGCATATTTGCCTGGTATGATAAGAAGCACATACTTTGAACCATGCATGCAAACACACACTCATTATCTATCACCATTCCATATCACCTTAGTTATGTCCAAAT
Source organism: Gephyroberyx darwinii (assembly GCA_900660455.1). Lineage (NCBI taxonomy): Eukaryota > Metazoa > Chordata > Actinopteri > Trachichthyiformes > Trachichthyidae > Gephyroberyx > Gephyroberyx darwinii. Next base: position 12,351 of record CABFOQ010031157.1, read on the forward strand.
AAGTCTATGGACCACTAGGGACATCACAGCTGCAGAGTTTACATCTCTGGGTTGCAGCTCGCAGCAGCATTGGCAGAATATGACCTTTACTCATGAAGTGCACAAAATCGCAGCTTGGTAAATGTATTGATAAATATACTGGGGATGTAATTAAAGTGGCACCCTTAAGCGTCATTGGCCACCCTGCTTATTCAGCCTGTGTACCAGATATGTCAGATCGACAGAGAAAGCCAAAACCCAACAGAACTCAACATTTTAAAAGAGCTTTGGCAAATACACAATGTTTGCCATGAGCCTTCAAATTAGACGAGACCTCTCTTTTAAAACTGAAATCAGAACGTTAATAATTGCAGATTCACTGTGTATGCCAAATTCATTTTTTAAAATTTTAACTTATTTTCACATATAACATTTATTTCAAATATATACTGTCTGAAGAAAACACTCCATGAAGGCGTCGGTCCATAACGTCACACTAACCCTGCTGGTGAGTTTTCTGAATGAGTATTATGAGTCCTAACAGAGTCTCTGTCACACTATGACAGTGGAGCACACCAGGTCGTCTTGTCTCTGCCACCTCCCTCCCCTCCCTCTTGGTACGCGCCAGCCGCTCCCCCGCATTGGTCATGGTACGCTTTGTCAGCTCGGACTATTTCACCTGTCTTGTCCACACGGGGTGATAAAGTGTTTGGTCACTGAAAGGTGGTGAAATTGTTTGATTTTATTGCACAGATGCTTAAACTAAACTGAGCCAAACTAATAACTGTGTAAACGTCTATGGCAATTTCCATTGTTAGGGACACTGGGGTGGTGAGATGTTTGGTCCTGGAAGGCACAAAGTTATTAGGATTATTGTACTTTTACCACATCAACTAGCTCAAGTTCAAAAGAGTAATCTTCTACTGGGTTCATCAGAGCTGTGTGTCCACAGTGGGAGATGTACTTGTTCATGTGAGTTGTATATTGGCATTCACTACTGTGGGGCAGAATGACAGCTGTGCAATTTTCTTTGTAAGTTGTTGGCTTGTTTATTTTTTTTCTATCCATTGCTTCTTCATTCTCACTCTGTTTCTTTTCTCTTCTGTCCTCCCTTTCTCATCTCTCTCATTCTCCCCATCCTCCTCTCTCTTACCCCTTCCTCTTCTCCCTCTCCCGTACATTCCTGCAACTGTCTGCAGATACCTCGGTCCGGCTTCTCTTCCTCTCTGTCTGGTGATGTCAGCGAGGCGGGCCTGTCCTCCCAGGGTGCACTAGGGGCTCCTGTTATACCCCAGCCCAGTGGGTCACCGGCAACAACAGCAACCCTGGCTCCTGCCACCCCAAGCAAAGTGAGTCTGCCAAGTCAATATTTCAGTCAGATTAGTGTGTTTAGTAGATTTTCTGTGTGTTTGTACACAGTACTATATTTTAAAGTCTATTCAGTGTTCAAAATAAGGCACGTGCAGGAAACCCATAACCTGATATTTTTCATTGAGTGTACTCTTCCATTAAGTGTGATACAGTCTAAAGCTGAAGTATTGGGACACTGTGTGTGTCTGTTTTGCTGTTGCTTTTGCTTAAACATGGTTTATTTATTAAAATTATAGGTAATATTTCAGTATTTCCACTTTTGACTGTATGCCACACCGTATCATTGTGCTATTTGTCATCTCATGCATTGTCTTAATGAGCCTGTCCCATTCCATCCATGTTGTCATTGTGTGACCAGGTGGAACCTGCCATATCCAAGCAGGTAGAGTTATCATCTACTGGCTGCACGCATGCTGATGATATCTGGCATGATGGGTTTACTAACAAACTTTTAACCACGGAGGCCCAAAATTCCCCCTAGTGCTGATCCTCAATACATATGGTTTTGTAATGCCCTCATGGTGCTTCATGTTATTGAATTTTATGGTGATGATGCATGGTTTAATTTTGAGACAATGGATATAGGCAGTATTGGCTTCCACCAGTGTGTTTGCAGGGAATGGATTTATCTTCCTTCACTACTACTATTGCACTTCCTGGGAGCTGTGGAGGTCCTCTATTTCCACCTGTGGTTAATTCAGAGGTTCAAGCCACATAACTGATGGACTTGAAAAGTAACTGATGGACAAATGAATGATGCACATTGAAATTCACAGTAATCACTTTATCCTGGGTTTTTGGTGGTGGGATTGGAATGATGTTTTCTTTCCCTGCTGTCTGAAAAGAAAAAAATTGAAAATATTGCTTGGGTAACAAATAATGTCAAGCAAATCCTTAAATTATGTTAAAAGCAGCATATTTAGACTGTGGCACCCTTCATGGAGTTTTGAACACATACTGACTCTTTCTCTTCCTCCCTCCAACCATCCATCTCAGGAGGAGGAGTCGTTGCGAGCCCAGGTGAAGGACCTGGAGGAGAAGTTGGAGACATTGAAGATGAAGCGGACGGAGGACAAGGCCAAGTTGAAGGAGCTGGAAAAACACAAGATCCAGTTGGAGCAGCTCCAGGAGTGGAAGAACAAGATGCAGGAGCAGCAGACAGAGTTGCAGAAACAACTCAAAGAGGCCAAAAAGGTACATTAGGCTCTATGGAAGATTAATGGTTGTTGGGTAGCTGGGATGGACAGAGAGAGTGAGTTAAAGAAAAAGTCAAGAAGGTAAAATCAAAGTTGATTTACAGATGGAAAATGATTCAAATCAGTTAGCCATACCATAGATCAAAATAGTAGCAGCTTTGGGAGTGGAGCGTTTGAAAGTGAAATGTGGATAGGTCATCATCTGCAGGAAAAACTCAGGTCATGAAACTACATTAGGCTAGGGTCTATAAATCTAATAGATGTTGCACATACTGAGCTAAAGAAAAACAAATGAAAACCTGTACAATGGGGAAATGTACCACAAAATGAAATGTATGCAGTATGAAATAAGTAAAAAGAATTATAAAAAGTATCAAGATGATGTGCATGCAATATATACAAATGAGAAAAAACATTCAGGAATATGAAAAAAAACATATGTTAAGACGGGGAAAAATTTCCCATGTATTCCCATGTCCTCCCAGGAATCTTGCGAAGCAAACGGGATATAGAACCACTGCAGTCACTTTGGTCTGTCTGGAGGTGAAATACGTAATTTTTCCAATCCTGTGAGACACCAAAAGAGGAAGCACCACTGTTCCACTCATGCCTTTCAAATTTATGTGCATCTAGAGTTACTTCTTACCTCCTCTTCCCAGGAATGTCGCGAGGCACTGGAGGCCAAGGACCGCTACATGGAGGAGATGTCAGACACAGCGGATGCCATAGAGATGGCCACGCTGGACAAGGAGATGGCTGAAGAGCGGACAGAGTCCCTGCAGGTGGAGGTGGACACTCTGAAAGAGAAAGTGGAGGAGCTCTCCATGGACCTGGAGATCCTGAAGCATGAGATCGAAGAGAAAGGTGTGTAAGAGGAGAGACTGGGAGAATGAACAGTGTATGCATTCTGTGCACAATCCAGAAATGCCTTGTTCCTACAACTCCTATCTCTCTCCCTCTTTCTTTTCCTCTCACCCTTTTATCTCTATCTACTGTACCTGCGTCCCTCATCATCATCCTTCATCAACTCCCTCCCTCTCCCTCCTCCAGGCTCAGATGGTGCTGCCTCAAGTTATCATGTCAAACAGCTGGAGGAGCAGAATAGCAGGCTGAAGGAGGCGTTAGTCAGGTCGGTCAATGTTCTTGTCTCTTTAAACCGGAGTCACAGGCTAAGAATGAGTTACAAGCTAGCTAATAACAGCAGAGATCCAACAGAAACCATGCAAAATATGTAATAATAATAATACTGCTTTGTTATTTGCTTTTTTGGCTTGAGAACGAAATGTCTCACAACACCAGTTGCTCACCTGTAGCACTCCCCTGTCCCTACTCAGGATGCGTGACCTGTCTGCATCAGAGAAACAGGAGCATGTGAAGCTGCAGAAGCAAACAGAGAAGAAGAACTCTGAGCTGGAGGCTCTGAGGACTCAGAAGGAAAAACTACAGGAGCAGATGAAGCAGGCCGAGGCCACTATAGATGAACTCAAAGAACAGGTAAAGTCAGAGAGACAGGAGAAAAAGCGGTGGGGGTGCTCAGATAGACCAATGGGTAGAAGTGGTTAGAGGGCAAGTGTTTGAAGGAAACTCTACAAGATGAGACAAAACAGCCAGAGGCTACAATTGATTAGCTGAAAGAACAGCTTAAGTCAGTGAGATAAACAGTGAAAAATGTCCTTGGAGGAAAGGAGAGAGGGATGAGGAGAGGGATTAAGAGTGACTGACAGCTTTAGAGGGAGAGAGTTTCTGCTACTGCTTTCATGACACTTGTTTGCCAGCTTTGTTTCTCTATTTTGGTTTTTAAATTAGTCTTAAAGTCAATTCCAGGTGATGTTAAAAAGGTCTTAAAAAGTCTTAAATTTGCCTTCCTGATACCCTGTGAAAGTAATAACACAATACATCATCTCATAATTGAACTGTATGTACGTGTCTGTGTATGTGTGTGTGTACACACCAGGTGGATGCTGCTCTGGGGGCAGAGGAGATGGTGGAAACCCTGACGGAGAGGAACCTGGACCTGGAGGAGAAAGTCAGAGAGCTGAGAGAGACCGTCACTGATCTGGTCAGTCCTGCTACATTTATGATGCCCTTACATGCATGTTAGTATGCATGTCTTTCTTTTTTAAGCTAAGTCTATAAATACAATAATCCAGCCCCAAAGTTGACAGAGAATGCTCTAGGTCATCAATAACACAAACTAGCTGCAGCTAAACAGCCATTCCACGTATTCCTCAGCATTATATTGATATTTTAGCCATTTAGCTGATTATTTTACCCAGAGCCACTTGCAGTGAGTGCAACAGCAGATTAAGCTTAATTTCCAAGATCACCAAAATTACAAGCAACCAAAATGAAGGAGTGTAGATGTCAAGGTCTGAGTGCCTTTAAGCAAGTGACAAACCTCCCTCTGTTGTGCCTTTCTTTCTCCACCGATAGGAGGCCATCAATGAGATGAACGACGAGCTCCAGGAGAACTCCAGGGAGACGGAGATGGAGCTGAGGGAGCAGGTGGATCTGAGTGGAGCAAAGTTGAGGGAAGCCCAGAAGAAGGTGGAGGCCGCCCAGGAGACCATGGCCGACTACCAACAGACCATCAACAAATACAGGGAGCTCACCGGCAGCCTACAGGTGGGTCGGTAGATGGAAGCACACACATACTCAAGGAAATGAGTGGAGGATGCACAATTGACTACAGCTAATAATCAGTGGACCCAGGGTCTCTGCAGGTCTTGACAACGTCTTAAAATATCTTAAATCTTAAAAATGCTTTACTTTTGTGTGTTTGTGCTTTTCTCTGTGCGCTAGGAGGCCAACAGAGAGCTGACCAACCAGCAGAATGCCAATGCTGAGCAGGTTCAGCAACCTCCTGCAGAACTCTTTGACTTCAAGATCAAGTTTGCAGAGACTAAAGCCTACGCCAAGGTAAGAGACAAGCATGAATCATCATGCTAAGAATGAGGATGGATAGGATTTGACTAATCTGATGCCACTTTTCGGTTGCTTACAGATTCTGATTCCCAAGATATTTCAATCTTGTAATAAAAAACTAATTTCCAGTGTGCATGCTATCGTGGTTAGTGGCCTTCATTGTCTTGTTTACGGACTAATAATCACATCATGTGTCCCCAGGCCATTGAGATGGAGCTGAGGAAGATGGAGGTGGGCCAGGCAAACAGACAGGTGTCCCTCCTCACCTCCTTCATGCCTGACTCCTTCCTCCGCCACGGGGGAGACCACAGCTGTATACTGGTGCTCCTGCTCATCCCCAGACTCATCTGTAAGGTATGAGGCAGAGTGTCTGTGTGTGTCTGTATCTGTGTGTCTGTGTCCTGATTCAGTTACTTGTAGCACTTTAAAAACTGCCCTTCTGTGTGTGCATCCTCTTCCTCGCAGGCTGAGCTGATAAGTAAGCAGGCACAGGAGAAGTTTGACCTGAATGGGACCCCTGTCCAGGGGACGGGGCTGAGAGGACCTCCAGGAGAACAGCTCAGCTTCGCCTCAGGACTGGTTTACTCCCTCAACCTGCTGCAGGCCACCCTGCACAAATATGAACAGTAAGCAGCTACATCACTGATGTGTCCGTATGGATGTGTCAAATTGTGTTACATTTTGCTGGTGACTAATTGCTTTGTGATCACAGAAAAGTGATGTTGATGTAAGTGTAGGCCTAATTCAATAACAATATGGGCCTCTCCATTCTCATCCACTCTTACCTGTCCTGTCTCCAGGGCTCTGAACACCTGTAGCGTGGAGGTGTTTAAGCGCATGGGTACGCTGTACTCTGAGATGAGCTTCCACGAGCGCTCTCTGGACTACTTTATCGACCTGCTGCACAAAGACCAGCTGGATGAGACTGTTCAGGTGGAGCCTCTGACCAAGGCCATTAAGTACTACCAGGTAAAAAACACAAGTAGTTTTACATTTAAGAGCTTATCGACGTCCTGTCTTCTAAGAACACATTTATCACACACACACACAAAACACATCCTCCACCTACTCACTCCGTAAATGCCATTTAAAACTCAGATTTGGTTGAATACAGTGGTTATACTTTCCTATAACTTGCTGATTTTCTGTCTTTCAGCAACTGTACAACATCCATCTGTCAGAGCACACTGAGGACTGCACCGTGCAGCTGGCAGATCACATCAAGGTACGGAAATCTTGCTCAGCAATTTGATTTTTCCACTTTTTCTCCTGGATGTCAGGCTTTTGAACATATCACTCACTCTAATTACTAATGGAGGTTCTTGCATTCATGCTTCGCTCCGCATTATCTCCTGTACCCTGACCCGCTCACATCCCTGTTTCCCACACTAAATTGAACTACCAACAGCAGATCAGTTTCCATGTTCAGTTTCCACGTTGTTTCCATCTTCATGTTTTATCCAGCAGCTAATGTTTTACACAGCTGCCATGCAGGAGAAATCACAACTGTTTGGAAACTTGACAAACTTTACAAACCTTTTTCTATCTAAGAGTTAAAGATGAAATAAAATGAAACTTTAATCATCTTCCTGTGGGGAAATTGGGTCAAATAAGCAAATACTAACATGATACAGCAAAATGAAATATAAATAAGAATACAGTCAATTTTACCGAGTAACACATCTCATGTTTTAAAGATCATTTGATTGGTTGGGTGATTTTTGTGAATAACCTACCGCCCTCTCCCACCTCCAGTTTACCCAGAGTGC
>CABFOQ010031158.1:0-10000 GCA_900660455.1 Gephyroberyx darwinii
AGTAATTTGAGATGAAATGTAAAACTTTTGCAAACTTTACAAAACTCTCAAGACAGTTTGGAATGCATCAAAACTGTTGCAGTAACCTCTGCGACCATGCAAAACCCATTAAAGCCTCACAAACTACTTAAATACTTAATCCAGATAATCCAGAATTTTACCAACCCCCTCCCAACACACTCCAAAACCTTCCCAAGCTGTCCAAAACCCTTAAAAGCCCCAGCAAAACCATTCCAAACTATCAAGCACCCTCCCCCTAAACACTCCTTTGTCAAAGCCTCCCAAACCATTTCCAAAACCTTCCTTGAATTTCTCAAAACATTTCTACATCAACCAAAAGGCCTACAATCCCAACAAACTCTCCAAAATACTCCCAAAGCCTTTCAAATCCAGCCACCAACACAAAGTGGTTGTGCAGATTCTGCAGCATCAATGTCGTCTCTTGGCCTGCCATTGGCCAATAGGAAATGCTCCGCTGACTGAAAATGTCAGAACTTTCAAAAACTTTCCAATACCTAGAAGCTCTAAAATTACCCAAGCCTTCCCAAATACCTCCAGAGAGATAAAAAAAATAGAGAAATAAACCCAGAATCCCCTGAAAAAATGGCAGCATGACTGAATAGAATCTGTCACAGGGCAGAACGTAAAGTGAGGAAAACTAAACTGCAAATCCCCTGACAATTTTAAAGACAGTCTTTCTTTACATAACCAGACCATAAAAACTGCAAGAACTTACTTCTCGAACATGATAACTAACCACTATGGCAATCCTCGAACATTATTTTCAACCATTGATTGACTGATGAACTCCAATCTGCCAGTTCTCAGCAACATTATGGAGAAACTGGTATACAATCAACTGACAGACTACTCAAACAGGAATAACTCCCATAACCACGAGAACGTCCAATCTGATCTCCTAGCAGAGCAGGGAATCTGCTCTGATGAAGGTCCTGGACCTCAGAATCAACTGCGATGAACAAACAAAACTGTTATTGTTCTTTTAGATCTAAGTGCAGCCTTTGACACTGTCGATCACAACTGTCTAATTGACAGATTGGGAAAGTGGGTAGGCCTCTCTGGCATATCAAAGTCCTATCTAACTGATCGAGATTGTTTTGTCTCCATCGATAAATTCTCCTCAGAAAGAATGAACGTCCCATGTGGAGTGCCGCAGGGCTCAATTCTGGGACCACTACTTTTCATATCTGTTTCCAGGCTGTTAGGGTGTGTATGGGTGAGTCTCCTATCTGTTTCCAGGCTGTTAGGGTGTGTATGGGTGTGTTTCCTAGCTGTAGCTGGGCAGTGTTGGCATCTGCATGGTTTTTCCTTGTCCTCTGCAAGGTTCCAAGGCTGGGTGTTGTCAATTAATTTCTTATTTTTTTTAAATTTTGAATCTCTTTTGTATCTTTCAATCTTTTAATCTGTGCACTTTTATTTGATGTAAAGCACATTGCATTTCATATATATAAATGATATGATTTGAGAACCCCCCAACTCACCAAAGTCCCTTCAAACTCTCCCAAACCACCAGCTGCTTCTGCAGCTCCATAAAAGAAAAAAATAAACTACAGAAAAACAAACGAGGAAAATAAAAGACAGAAATAAAACTCTTCACCTTTGGAAACGGCGTCCCGGTATTTGTCACGGGCGCTGTTGGCATCGCGGCTCAGCTGGCGATACGTTGCCTTGAGCTTCTCCAGGTCACTCCTGGTCACCTGGAAACACAGCAAAATAGTTTTAAAACCGAAGACAGTTAGAATTTGAAAAATGAAGAAGTTGAAAAAATGATCTCAAGAAAGTCATTGAATAACTTTCCAAACTTTCAAGCACCTCCCCATACCCTTAAAAGGCCGTTCCAACACATGCAAGTACCTTCCAAAACCCTCATAAATCCTTCCAAAACATCCAATTGCCATGAAAAATAGAAAAAATATAGCTGCAAGCGGCAATTTGCGGGTTCAAACCCTTATCCAAACCCGGTTTAACAAATCTGAAACGGTGTTTTAAAGAATCTTTAGCATCTCTGAGACACTAACAGCAAATTTTACACTGCCACAACATCCATCCAATGACACTGTTTCCATTATGACTTACTGTATATCCATTCATTACTCTACCAATGTTAAGCTGAGAACACACTGAAGAAGTAATGATATTTGTTCCTGCAAACTGCATGTAGATACAGAAGATAACTGTATGTTTAAGTCAGCAAGGCCACTAGGACAGAGGGCCACGCCCTTTTGAAGTTCATTGGTCAATATCTTGAAAACTAAATAAGATATCAACAAGCTTTAGAGAACTTTAGATAAGCTTGGTCCAATAATGACCCACAGAAAATTTGGTAGCAATCGGACCTACGGTTTTGGAGATGTGAAAAATGTGTCTTTCAAAAAATTTTAAATGGCGGAAAATCTAGTCAGGCGGACTTTAGTAATTCTCCAAATTATCAGTTTTTCTGGTTTTACTATTTATAGGTATGTGTTTGAGTAAAATGAACATTTTTGTTTTATTCTATAAACTACTGACCTGAGTTATGCCTGTGTTGGAATTCAACAGACCCTGGAATGGATAGCTGCCATACTGATTTAAGAAAAATTTGGAGTGGTCTCTTAATTTTTTCCAGAGCTGTATGTCGCATGCCATCCCTCTTTCACCTGATAAATGGTAAATGGCCTGTGCTTATATAGCGCCTTTCTAGTCTTTCCGACCACTCAAAGCGCATTACAATCCATTCACATTCACCCCCTGATCTTTCCGGTCTCTTGCTACTGACTGTCAAATAAAGGCAAAAATGCCAAAAAATAATCTTGAAAAAAAAAAAATCCCAAGTCCCCCAAAACCTTTAACTTCAAAATGATCCCCTAAAAACCACAACAAACTAGCACTTTACAGCATTATTAACACTGTGCAAAACTTTTCAGACTTTTCCTCAATTTCCAAAAGCCTTTCAGAACCACCTCTCACCTTGTAGTTGTGGCTCTCCAGCTGCTGGTGAAGACTCTGATAGCTCTTCTTCACCTGCTGCTTGTCACGGATGAGCGTGGCGAGGCGATGAAGAGGCCCAGAGTTCAGGTCGTCGGCATGGCTCCGCATCACTCGACCCAACTCCTCCGTCTGGCGCACCACCTGGGCCCACGACTGGGAGGGGGGCCAGAGACACGGGGTTTTCACAGTTTTTTGTAATTAAACTACTTACATTTTTACCTTCTAATATGGGATGGGTGTGGGATAGGAGGCGGGGGTGAACTGCGCCTCGTCGATAGTGGCCAATGTGGGACTTCTTGCCCGACCAGCAGATTACATCCAACGCTGAAGGCCCCGGCATAACCGACTGCCTGGAAAGTCCTTTCTTTATTCGTTTATAATACGTTGAGTAAGATGCTAAACCTTGTTTGTAGTGTTCTTATGTCACTGTTCTTTGAGATAATTGTGTGTGACGCCATTGGATCAGTACAGTTAAAGCAGCTCTAAGCACAGTCAATAGACCCTTTCTTTTCTCTCTCCCCCCCTCCCTTCCCCACCTTTATCTGTTTTCTCCTCACTCTTCCTCAAGCTCATTGAAACCCAACGTTTCACAAATGTACACTCACTACGATGAGGGTTAAGTCAATAAGCTATAATGTAAAGAGCTTTCATAGCCCGGTAAAGAAAAAGAAACTTCTTCGCCAGCTAAAACAGCTTGGATGTGGGATTGCTTGGGATTGCTTATTTGTAGGAAACTCACTTGTCAGACGCAGAACATGATAAACTCGGTAGAACATGGGCTGACAAAGTTTTCTTCTCTTCTCACATATCAGGATGAAAAAGAGCACTCAATTTCACAGCCATCTGTCAGTATAAAGACTCAGGGGGCAGATACATATTAGTAAATGGAGTAATAGATCAACATATCTCTAAAGATGTGTTCAGCCTCATCTTAGACAGAAGTACAGGGATCCTGGTGGCAGGAGGGGACATGAACTGTGTGATGTCCCAGACAGCAACAGCAGCTACATCATGCCTCAGAATGAGCAGAGCTTTGAATCACCATTGTCAAGAAATGGGACTAGTTGTCATGATATGATATGAATACCCAAACGTCTTCACATTCTATTCAAACAGGCATTCATCCTATTCATGCATTGATCTTTTATTTACACCTATGATAGAAGCACATAGAATAGTAGACTGCAAAATACTCCCAGTCACCCTCTCAGACGACTCTCTGGTGCTGGTTTAATGGGATCTGGGTCGAAAAGTGAGGAGCAAAAGCTAGAGGTTGAATTCATCTCTCATTAATGATACCACGTTTGTTGAATTTGTAGAAAGATAACTGAACATTTATTTGGAACTTAATACTAATCCAGAGACATCTCCACTAATACTGTGCAAAAGCTTACTTACGGGGCCATATCATTGCCTTTTCTTGTGCTAAAAAGAAAGAAAAAGAGGCCGAACAAAAAGATTTAGAGAGCAAAATGAAGACTCTCGAACAGAAGCATAAATCTTCACACTCTGGTGACGTACTTAAGTTACTCAAAGAGACACGGAGAGCCTTAGATACCTTACTCTCAGGAAAGCAGAGGGATGCTATGCTATGCCAAATAGAGATACTACGAACATGGAGCAAAGGCAAGCCGCCTGCTCGCATTTCAGCTGAGGAAACAGCAGTCCTCTTGTGTAGTATAGGAATATTTTTAACAGAGGCGAAACAGATTTCCGAGGCCTTTGCTGCATTTTACAGATCTCTTCACACAAATTCAGTAACTTCCACCAATGAAGATGAAATCAAACACTTTTTAGACCAAATTAACTTGACAAAACTACCTGAAGATGCAAAAGAAAAGTTGGATTTGCCTATAACTGACATTGAGCTTCAAGAAGTAATCACAAACCTCAAAAATAACAAAACCCCTGGCCCTGATGGCTATGTTAATTAGTTTTATAAAACATTTAAAGATCTAATATCTCTTTTATTATAAGCGTATAACTGTGTATTAGAAACAGGCATCCTTGGCCCATCATGGAGAGATGCCACCATTGCTCTCATTTATAAAGAAGGCAAAGATCCCATGGAGTGTAGTTCATATAGGCCTATTTCCCTCCTCAATGGAGACCAGTGTCTGGTAACATCTATTCTTTCTCACAGATTGAACAAGTATATCCTCCAGATAATACATCCAGACCAAACAGGGTTCCTTACAGGGCGCTACTCTGGAAATAATATCTGTAGGCTTCTAAATGATATGAACTGTGCGACCTCTAGAGGAGGAGAAGCAATGGTATTGTCACTTGACACTGAAAAAGCGTTTGACCACGTGTCTTGGAAGTATTTATTTCAAACCCTAGCATGATTTGGCTTTGGTGACAACTTTATTTCATGGACCCTCATTCTATACTCTTTACTCCTAGAGCTTCAATTAGAGTTAATGGTTACACCGCCGAGCCCTTTAGGCCCAATTCCATTTCTTATTCTTACCCCTACTCCTCGTTTTCGAGTGCCCCTCGCTTTTCGACTTGCCCCTCGGAATACAGGGACAAGGTCTACAACACATTGAAACAACATTAAACTAAGATAATACGATGGTTATCATACATTTTTAAATCTTTATTAATGAAGAAAATACTACATTTGTGGTTTCCTTTTGTTGCTTGTGCAGGGCCATGTAGCCCTAGCACTTTGCCCTACCCCTCGATCCCAACAAGATTGGGACACCCTACGCCTACATGTGAACGCGCAAAACGGAGGGGTAGGGCTAAGGGGTGAATTGGGATTGGGCCTTACTCTGGAAAGAGGAACACGCCAAGGTGGCCTGTTATCACCCACTCTTTTTGCCATCTGTATTGAAATGATTAGAGACAACATGAATATACCTGGGATAATGGCGGGACAGGAGGAACACAAAATATCACTATATGTAGATGATGTACTCCTTTACTTGCCAAATCTGTCATCTTCCATTCCCGCCTTAAAATAAAGTATATATCATTTGGCAAGGTAGAAAATCCAGAATACAGCTCAAGACTTTACAACTCTCCAAGTCAGATGGGGGACTCGCTCTACCAAACCTAAAACTATATTTTTGTTTGGCCTCCCGAACACTGATTTCTTTAGGTATCTACAAATTAGACAATTTCTTAACAAACATGAAGATACTAATAAAATAAAATCACCATCAGCAATAGAACAGTACTTTGCTGGCGCCCAGCTTGGTAACTCTGGTGGGAAGGTGATTTCCAATCTTTATTAGACTCAAATCAATGGAGTCACTTGTTTTACATTAAAAGAAAATGGGGAGCAGAATTACAGCAGGAAATCTCTGTGGAGACTTGGGAGGACATTTGTTCTAAATCACACCTAGTAACTTGTTCTAATAGCTGGAGAGAATTTAAAGAAATTAATAGCAAGATATTTTAGAACACCGCACATAACAGGAAAGTTTGGGTCATCACCTTCAAGCAACTGTTGGAGGAACTGCGGGGAAACGGATTCCAATTTTGTCCATACTTTCTGGTCATGTATCAAACTAAAGCGATACTGGGATGAGATTTATAAAGCTCTCAATTCTATTTTCGAAATACAAATCCCCCAAGAACCATTGGTTGCTTTAGGCAGAAGTCAGTCATATCTTCTTCAAATTCTCCTAGTGGCAGACATAAATAACACATAACTTGAGGCTCCAGAGGGAGAAATACTTGAGAAGGTGGGGCCCTGCTATGTCAGTTATGATGTGAGGAGACCCCCCCACACCCCCTTTTTTTCTTCTTCTTTTCTGTCATTTATGGACAGCGTACATTGTAGTTGTAGTATTTGTATGTTGGTCTTTTTTTGTACTGTTAATTGTCTTTAAACCAATAAATTTGTTCAAAAAAAAAAAAAAACCTCCTTACAAACCCCTTGATAATTCACGCATAACCAACCCTGTGATTTAAAAATCACAATAAAACCAGTTTGTAAAAACTCCAAAACTCCACAAAAAGCCCCTTTAAAACTCCTAAAAAAACATCACACCCACAACTCCAACAAACCTCTCAAAACCTCCCAAATCCACTCAACACCCTTTTAAAACCTCCCATAACCTTACAACAATACACTAAACCCCATTTAGGAACCGCTCCAAACCACCATGATGCCCCTTCCAGGACCTAGCGTTAGCCTACCTTGCTAACGGTGCTAACGTAGTCAGCTGCTTCCTGTTTCTCTGTCTGCTGACTCAGGTTCAGCAGCAGTGCCGCGTACTCCTTGTCGCTTTTCACCCGCAGTGTCATGAAGCGTTTGACAGTCTCCAGTAGCTAGGGGGGACCAAAAGACACAAAAGATCAATATTCAATGAGGAAAAATAAAAACTCCCAAAACCTTCCCCCAAGGCAATTGCGAAAATTTCCCTCGCTTGGGGAAGAGAAAAAATAATTGAAATTAAAAGAAACTGGGCTGAAAAGCTGCTGGTGCATCAGGGCAAATAAAAAAACTTATCAAAACCTTCCAAACCATCCTCCAAACCGCCAAGACCCGTCCAAACCCATTTTAATTGGGGGAATTTTCCAGGGAAGCGTTACCTTTAATTCCCAGTCCTGGAGATTCAGGAGTCCCTCATGGGAATTCCGTAAATCCCGTCCGAATCCCATCCTGGATTGACACACACACTCACACACACACTAACAGCGAGGGCGAGTGGGGAAGGATTTCATGGTCCGCTGTGGAGAGAAAATAAAAAACAACTTAAAATGACAGAAACTACAAAATACAGGGCTCATACACATTTTGACCAATGAATTCCATGACTTACTTTAAACCCAATTTTCATGACCAAACATTCACTCCAATACATTTTGCTGTAAAACTTCAGTTAGTCCCAGTCTGGCAACCCTGATCACAATCAGTATCCCACAATCTGACACCAAGGTGAGACCAACGCATAATCCCCATTCCCCAAAATGCTATATGTGGAGATCATAAAAAATGTTGCCGTCCGTACAACCCAGTAAGCAAATTTTAAGATCAAATGATTATTTACTATGCAGGTGGATTACGGTTATCCGTCATCCTTTCATGACTGAGGGCTACCATGCCAGCTTTGCTCACACAAATCAAAAACACTATTAGACACGCCAGCCAACTCATTCTCAGGCTGGCATGACCGGCCCAGACAGCTCACTGGGTAGAGCATGAGACTGTCGGTCTCAGGGTTGTGGGTTCGATCCCCATATAGTGTCAAGCATGTTTGTACGTCGCTTTGGATAAAAGCGTCTGCTAGGGTTAGGGTTGGTAATGACAGCCCATGAGAAACCACACACCTGAAAAGACGCTCCGATATACATTCAGTATCTCCTGCCCTATACTGCTCCTCACATCCTCCGGTGTGCCACAATAAGCATTTGGGGGACTGAGGGGTGTTGAGCGACCTCAGCTCTAAAACGGGTCTAGAGTGACAGCAGTGAGGGGTGTTAATATAAGTGAAGCAAACTAGTTTGTTAATTATTTTAGACTGAGTGTAAATGGCATAAAAAGATGACAATGTCCATTACGTTTCCAAAACTTCCTCGATTTTATTTTCTTCCACCACTTTTCCAGGCCTGGAAACAGTTTTCCAATTACATGACATTTCCAGGTTTTTCATGACCGTATGACCGATATGACAGTAATGACTTCCAAAACCTCCAAAAAAAAAAAATGAAACTAGAAATGATCACCTTAAAAACTCCAGAAAAACCTTCTAAAACTACTCTAAAACCTTTCATAACATCAAATTACAATATCCCAAACTTAAGTTTCAACCCCCAAAACTAGAAAATATCACCTTAAAAGCTTCCAAAATTATTCTGCAAAGCAAAATGCTATCACCTTAAAAACTAGTCCAGAAACTAGTTCCTAAAATTGCAAATGTAACCTCAAAGGCTACAAAATATCACCCACAACTAAAAAAACCCCACTCTTCAAAATTGACTCCTAAAAATACAAATCATCACCTTGATAACTTCTTAAAAAAACAACTCAAATTAAACCCTTGACATCCAAATAAATGAATGACAAAACTACAGCATATCACCTTGAAATCATCTAAAGCCTTTGAAAACCTTGATAATTCTCCTTAAAAACCTACAAAACACCTAAACCGCCCACACAAAACTGTCCAAAACATCAGTATACATTCCAGCGAGTAAGTTTACTAACCCTAAACCTTCCAAACCCTAAAACCCCAGAGAACACCCTCAAAAACCTCCCAAAACCCCAGAGACCTCCAAGACCCTCCTAAAAAACGCCTAAAAACCTCCAAAATTCTTGAAACCACTAAATACTGGTCCATCATGCTAAAAATATAAGGGTAGTAGTTTCTTCCTATTAAAATAATGTAAAAGCCAAGCTAACAGGCTAACGCTACAACTTCCTCCTCGTTAAAAGTGATGTAAAACAGAGCTAGCAGGCTAACGCCAGAACTGCCTTCCCATTAAAAATCAATGAAAAAAAAGAGTGAAAAAAAACGACAAGCTAACAGGCTATGATACTAACGCTAGTCGTTATATCCTATTAAAACTAACTCAGAAAACAAGCTAGCAACTTTTTCTGTTTTCTTCCCCGCCAGAGGAAAGAAGGGAGGAGGAGGAGAAGAAGAAGAAGAGGGGGTCGGCGACTCTTGTTTTCCCGACTTTTCCGTGCGGGTTCTTTCGCCCGAAAAAGCCGTCAAAGCGCGGCTCTGGATGTCCGGGCGTGTCGCCGACTTACTTCGCGCTCACTGCGGTTTGTTCTCGTAGTCCGTCTTTCTCGCCTCTCTCATCCCTTCTTCTGTTTTTCCTTGATTCTTCCCCTCCCGTCCGGCTCGCGAGCTAGGCGGCTAAAGCTAACGGGAGGAGCTTCCGGCGGAAACGGACGTGTAGAGGAGACGGGGAGCGGAAGCGAGTGCAGAAATATTTATTTTTAGAAAAAATACTTTTATTTAATTGTAGACATTATTATTATTAGTATTATATTTATGAAAAAATATATATTGTCGATAATAAAATGATCGACAAATAAATTAAA
>CABFOQ010031159.1:0-10798 GCA_900660455.1 Gephyroberyx darwinii
TTGTTTCCTGTATGTCATTGTATCCTCAGTGAGGGACTAGTGTTGCATAAAGGAACTGTTAGAATGCTCTGTGTGACTTAGGCCATGTGTGATCATGTGTGTGGGTTTTATTGCTTCATGTGCGTGTTGTGTGAATATATGGATTGTGCTAGACTCATCTCATGTCTTTGTGTATGGCCTGATTAGAGGTCCTTTCACATAGAACTAAGTGTTCAGACTAAACTAGCAGTATGACCTTGCAATGTTTATTAACTAGCCCCTTTGTTATTGTACTCCTCCTGTAATCTCTGTCCGGACACTTCTCCAGCAGAGATCTGCATACCCTACCCTGTGTGTGTACCTCTGTCCTGAGCTGCTCAGCTTGCTTGTGTTAATAAATATACTCAAGTAATTCATGACTCGAAGACTCTTCTTCAATTGAAAGAATTTATTCAACACTCACTGAATCACTCACTGACTCACTGAATCACTCACTCACTCATTCACTCACTCACTCACTGAATCACTCACTGAATCACTCACTCACTCATTGAATCACTCACTGACTCACTGAATCACTCACTCACTCATTCACTCACTCACTCACTGAATCACTCACTGAATCACTCACTCACTCATTGAATCATTCACTCACTCACTCACTGAATCACTCACTCACTCACAAATTCACTCACTCACTCACTCACTCACTCACTCACTCACTCACTCACACAAATAAATCCTTGTACTTTTGACATTTGCAGTTGAGTTGCCTGGTGAAGTACATGGCATCTATCTGTCTAACTCATACCCCATGAGCAGAGAAATACACTCAAATGAACACACACACTCACACACAGTCCCACATGGTCGGCCCTGTCCCTTCCAGCTCACTGTATCCCATCCTGACATTCATTTGGGGGTTTTGGAGTTGCGGGGCTACAACCACATGCAAGCGGATTCAAAATAACACGACAGGATTCTCCGTTTAATAATTTAGCAGAATGCCTCTTGGCGTGTTTCTTTCACTCAGATAGAAAATCACATGAATATGACATTTTCTATTAAACACCCTCCCCGCCCCGCTCCTTCTCCCTCCCTCCCCACGAGTGACCTCGTGGATGAGAAATTTGAAAATTTGCCTCCCAAGGAAGGAATATTTGCCCACTGGGTTTTGCTGGTGAAGCAGGAATGACAACTGACTGCCTGCACTGTCATTTATCACCGGAGGGGCCCGAGCAGCATCACATGACAGATGTTTTGAATTGCAGAATTGAAATATCTCAGCTTTCATAATACGCCTGCTCCGGGGTTAGACCGATCCGGTCCAGTCAGTGTGGTCCACCTCTGATATGATGGATATGACAGTTTAGTTGATTATTTATTGTAGGATTGATCGATACCGCCCTGCTTGTCTGTGGGAAGCCCCTTAACCTGAAATTATTCTAGTGACATTTTGATCAGATTCCACACAAGCATGCATTAATATGTTTGATGCCCGGGACATTTTCATAATTGACAGCTGTTTCTCTTTCCTGCACTACCAGCGGAGAAGGGTTTCCCTCTATCTCTGCAGAGCTGGCCTTGATAGGAACGAAGTAAATTCTCAAAAAAGGCCAATTTCTATTTCATTGTCATAGATAATAAAATAGCAACATTTCAGTTACTTTAAAACTGCAATTTAAGTTTTTCTTAAGACTATTGTGTTCCTTAGCTATCACAAAGCAGGTGCAGGCATAATCTTTTCAGCCCAATTGTGGTCAGAAATGGCCCGCCGTGGCCGATCGGTAGCCTTTTTTGTGATGGCTCCAATTGTGAAAATGTTCCCTGAGCTGTGCAGGTTTAACATTTTTGGTGCTTTTACACAATTTGGCATATTTCTGTTCTCCTCTCCGTGTCCCTCTCTCCTTCCATTTCTCCCTATATCAGCCAAATCTCTGCCTTCGCCCACTGGAGCTGTTACACAAAAAGCTGATATAACACACACACACACACATAAAATCAGTATCTGGATCAAATATC
This sequence comes from Gephyroberyx darwinii, assembly GCA_900660455.1. Lineage (NCBI taxonomy): Eukaryota > Metazoa > Chordata > Actinopteri > Trachichthyiformes > Trachichthyidae > Gephyroberyx > Gephyroberyx darwinii. The sequence goes on from CABFOQ010031159.1 coordinate 2,002, forward strand.
CTACACGCAGTGAAGCATGCATTTCTATACACCAACTCTTTTTATAAGACACAATAATGTTACATGCACCAGATAGAGATGATTTGATGACATACAAGATGTGAAAGAAAAAAGAAGTAGGACACTTTCCCTGCCACTGGCTGCATTACACACACTATTTCTTCACTAGTTTTATGGTGGATATGAAGCCACGTCTACAGATGGGATGTAAAAAAAATTAAAGGTTATTAAAGGGATAAAGTTTTAGGATTATTATAGATTACATTATACAATACCAGGGTTGCTACCTGGTTTTACAACAATTGCTGAAGGGATGAACCATTATGGGACAAGAAGATTGACAGCAGCTTGAAGTCCATGCCCAGTGTTTATTTTACTACACTTACACTTTGTTAATGTACTAGCGTCATTATAAAACACGACAGTGGATTGAATAAATGCTAAACACGGAGATCAAACGACCACCAATCTCACAGCTACTCATCAGAACAGCAGTAAGTTGATTAAAGGGCTTATTTGCCTCAAAGTCAGTTGATTCCTTTATGCTATGGTGCATTATAGTCAAATACAAAAAGGATTAAGTGTGTGCATGTATTTTGTGTATGGGTGTGTGTGTGTGTCTGTGGCTGGAAGATGTTTGCTTTCAGGCCAGTGGTAGGGAGATATTTAGTCTTACAAGGTCTTGGCCAGGGCAAAGTCTACTAGTTCTTCATTTAAACAGATTACAATGTTGGTTGTAACATATTCATACAGTGGATATGATAACAATAGCTGCAGTGAGAGAGAGAGTGTGTGTGTGTGTGTGTGGTCTCCAAACCCAGGTAATAAAACCACCATTTGCTGGTTTGTTCCAGCAGCGACTGTAGTGTTTATTCTGCCAAAGGGTTTGGACTCAGATAGAAGGCTAGAATACTCTCAGTGGTCCAAATGAGCCAATACAGCCTGGAGGAGGCTACACACACATGCACACACACACACACACACACACACACACACACACACACACACACACACACACACACCAGCCAAAACAACACTTGAACTCAAGAAGTCAGATGCACATACTAAAAAAACAAGTTAACGTATAGTAGTTGTGTATATATAGAACTATAAAAGAAAGCGTGTAGGTGTAGTATATCTTCTCTAGTACATCATATTGTATAGTATATCTTCTATGGTATAGTGTACTATCAATAGTGTTTCATCAATAGTTTATTATACTGTATAGTATATCTTCCATAGTAAAGTATCTATATAGTATAATACATTGTATAGAATATATACTATAGTATATCTTATACAGTATATTGTATAGTACATCTTTTATAGTATATTGCATAGTACATATTATATAGTATACTGTATAGTACATATTATATAGCATATTGTATAGTACACTGTATAGTACATCTTATACAGTATATTGCATAGTATATCGTATATAGTTTATTGTATAGCACACTGTATAGTACATCTTATATAGTATATTGTATATCGTATACTACACAACAGTAGAAGAAATACAGTGAGTGTGTTTACAGTATATGTGCATATATGTGGTGCAAATATAGAAATGGGTGTGAAAAATTGATGCAAAGAGTAATGAGCATGAAACAAAGAAAACAGGAAGCTACAGTAAGATCCTGAAAGAAGCACAGATGAAAGAGATGATGGGTGAGGGAGGAGGGGAGAGAGAGTCACAGAGAGGCAGAGAGTGAACATACAAATGTCTTTTCTGAAAGAACAAAGTGATAGAACACAAAGATCGCTGGGAGACACGCGGCCAGGAAAACAGACATATATGGATGGAGGGAAGTGGGGGAAAACACACCTATTAAGACAAGATGGAGGGAGTGAGAGAACAGATCGAGAAAGGGAGAGGAGAAAAAGGGGCAGAAGCAAAGAGAAAGACAGAGAGAGATGTATCACCATATAGCCGTATAACTTCTTTATTCCGGCTAGCGGGAGGAAGACAGAGAGAGAAAGAGCTACAACAAGAGAAGTCAAAAAGGTCTAAAATTTTAGGTTACTTTGCAATGAGGCAAAAAAAAAAAAAAAGTTCAAACCGAAAGGCAAATAAGACCTGACCTGACTGACCTTTACTCACCTTACAGCATCTGCACTGAAAAGTCTTAACCAGGGACTAGTGGGCCAGGGAAAATATACATCCTCATTCAGTTGAAAATGAAAATATTTTTCATCCACCATAAAATATCCCTCACCTTTCAAATGCAGCCCCACTAACCAAGAGGTCTCTCTTCCTGTTCTCGTCATTGCCCTCCCTGACTACCGTTCTCCCAGAATCCACCTTTGCTATTCTGGAGTTTGGGGGAAAAAAAGAAAGTCTCTGAATCGACATTCCCAGTTTTTTTCCCTGCCTACTCCATCTCTGTCAATCTCCATATCAAAGATGCCCTGGCAGAATGCATTGTTACTGGGATTATAGAGAGTAGGGGGGCGAGAGAGAGTAGGGGAGAGGGGGCGAGAGAGAGAGAGATAGAGAGATAGAGACAGAGAGAGAGAGAGAGAGAGAGAGAGAGAGAGAGAGAGAGGAGACTGAAAGATTACATTTGGACCAAAAGAATAGCCCAAACCTCACCCAGTGGGGAAGTTTAACTCATGGATTTCTGTGTGTGTGTGTGTGTGTGTGTGTAGTAAATGGGTCATGAGTAGATATTGTGATTGTCAAAAGGTCCAAAGCAGCTGTCCAGTTTGCTCTGTGGGGACGCGGTGTTAAGCCCGGCTATGATTGCCTTGGAGCTTCGTTGTTCTCGCTCAAGACAATATTCCTTTGAGCTCCGATCAATGGGACGAAAATAACTTCCCGAAAATAGGAGAGAAAATACTCACTCTATCATATAGCTAGGTTGCCTTCTGGCTTCTTCCCACAATGCCCCCGAGGAAACGAGGTAACGCTGCATTCGCATCACGTGAGAATAACCGCCAGGCGGTAAAAGGCACCGACTTGGAAGTTTGGTTGTTCCTGATCAGCTTTTTTCACACTTAGTGAGTGATACAGCTGAGTTCATGTTTTACATGTGATCAAAATAGTTCATCCCCTACACTTATTTCCTTGGAATTCAGAAAGTTGGAGAAATCAGGGGTTCCCAAGGAGTATTTACCCGCTGAAAGGTGAGGTGAATGATATTTTTCTAGCGGTAGGTAGGACGCTTGTATCTACCGTCTTTCCAATATGATGTGAATGCAGCACTGGGTGATGTGATTGACCCCCCAACTACCTCTCTATGCCCCCCCCCCCATCTCCATGCCTCCCTCTCACTCTCTCGCTTCCCTCTCCTTCACCTTGCTCTCTACCCACTCCATTTCATATGCTGCCTAAGGGAGGCAGGGAGGAGGAAGTGGAGAAGGTGGCGGAGAGCAGGAGCCACGAAACAACAGAATAAAGATAGATACAGGGAGAGAAAGGGGGGACAAAAAGACAGATGGAGATAGATAGAGAGAGAGAGACAGAGAGAGAGGGGGGGGTTACCAGGGGCAAGGTTCTCTTCTACAGGATACCAACACACTCTGGTGAGGCTGTGTGTGTGTGTGTGTGTGTGGCAAGCAGGCATTCCCACGCAAAGAAATACACACACAAAACCAAATTCTTACATGCAAACGCACACACAGACACACACACACACAGACACACAGACACACACACACACAGACACACAGACACACACACACACACACACACAAAGCATTAGTTGTGCTATCGGAGACTCACTACTTTAAAGGGCACTTCACAGTATCCTATACAATGCTCACTTCACTCGAGTGCACTTCAAGCCTTGTTTGTTGGAAGCGACGTCGAGGAACGATCTCTAGTCAAGTTAAATAAATGTTAAGTCAATTAATAGTTAAAGATCAAACCAAAACCAAAACTATTTCCCAGTCTCATTTGACTTTTTCAGGTAAAGGTGCTCTTGGATCAATTTATCACTCTATCAATCAAGGGGAATTCTCCTGGTCCTTAAGAATAAGTATAAAACATCAACATAAATAAAGTACGCATGTAAAAGAGGACAATTCATGAGAGTAATAAATTACGGACATTTTTATTCATGCATAGAACAGCATAAAAAAAGAAACAGCACTAACAATGGACTCTTGACCACCCTATAAAAAAAACTATATTGCAAAGCTGAAAAATAACATTTTAGTATTGGTTAAAAAAAATAAATAATGGTATGCTACCATCGTTTTTTAGGAACAAAAAGCCACTGGAGGCCATAGTTTACAATGTACAACAGAGCAACGAGCTCACCAACACCTTAGCTGCTCTAAAATCACTGCAAACCACTTGTAGGCCTCCTGTGGCTTAGTGCTGGATTTTATCATAATAAAAGTACCCAGGTAAGAGCGGTGTGACCAATTCTCCAGCCACGAAAAAACCAACAGAATGATGTTGTTATCCAGAGCGACTTCCGGTGAGCAGTTAGGGGGTTCACTGTCTTGCTCAAGGACACTTTGACAGGGGATTGAACCTGCGGCCTTGCAGTTACGGGACAATATCTCGAGCTTGGCCACCCTGCCAATTAAAGCTCTTTGCTCTGCACATAAAGTTTGTTTCCAGGTAAAAACAAACAAACAAACAAATAAATAATTTAGTAGAGATTCAACAACAATTCCATAAAATCTAGTTCCAGAAAGTAAAGCAACTTGATCAATTAAGCATATTGTTTGGCACATTTACCATCAGATTTAAAATCTGGGGACTATTTATACAACTTATGGTTAATAATATTTATTTACTTCTTTGTTTATTTATTTATTTATCTACTTTTCACTTTTCCCACCTGTTTATTGTATTATGTTGCTTAGTTCTGTCTATTTAACTTCAAATACCGATAAATATATTCTTGAAAAAAAACAAACAACTAAATCAACGGACGCTTTATGAAGTTCCAGAAAGCGTCCTCGGTGTCAGAAGTTTTACAGAAAGAGCACATGGTTGGGGTCAGACGGTAGCTAAGAATTCATCAAGAGGCACCCCGTGTAGTTTGGGCTATGATTGATTTATATTGTCTAACAGAATGGAAATAACTGCATAGCTTTTTAACCGCGTGGCCTTGTCATGCACCGGAGCACAAAACAAGTGCACCCTTGGATCTCTCCCAGGTGTTTTGGGGTGTGTGTGTGTGTTTGTGTGTGTGTGTGTGTGTGTGTGTGTGTGTGTGTGTGTGTTTTGAACACCTGGTTCCTCCACTGCCTCCTCATTCTTCATCCCTGCTTGGCTTGCTTTGGCAGACAAATACAAACACACACAGACACACACGCACACGCACAAATCTGTTTGCTGCTGGATGTTGTTTGTAAGCGTAGCTACCTCTGTGCTATCAGTTTTTCTTCTCTCTCTCTGTTTGCCTCTTTCCCTGCATCCCTCTTGTCCTTGTTTCGCTGTCTATCTATCTCTCTTTCAAACTTTGGGTCTGTTCATGTCGGCCGCACACAGCTGTGCAGCGCAGTAGGTGTGTTCTACTTCACTTCATAAACTGTCCCTGGACTAATCAATAACACCAAAAGTTGCATTTTTAATGCAAATAATCTGACCTGTCAAATAACTAGATGCCTCCTAAAACTGTTACCAATGTCATTGTTTTACAAACTTTTCCCAGACAAATAAAGGACAAACACAACATTTCCTCGAAAAGAAATCATATAAAGTTAAGATATTCCATACTAAACACACAAATTTAAAAAAAGTGTGCAGGAGGTGATCAGTTCTATCAATGTTGTTGCAATTCCTACTGGTCGCAGATAGGGGTCGAGAGAGGTCATGGTTATTAAGTGCCCCTTTAAAGTTGGAATTTGGAAAAAAATGCACTATTTCTGAATGAATTCCGCATACATTTTTGTTTTATACCTTAAGGAATTTGTTTGAACAAAGTCATGTAAGATAAGTGTGCCCCGGTGACAAAGAACAAATGAATTTGTTGTAAATGTAATGCTCAGTCAAGTTTAGCCTGTTTCTAAATGTTTTTCAGAGACCCGGCTCCCCGTCATCGCTGGAGACGAGCTCAGTAATCTGTTGTCAAAATTGTTCAAAAAGGTACATTTTCCAAGACGGAGGGAACAGAGAAAGCAGCGTTCCTGTTGTGATCACAATGGAGAGTGAACAAAACAACTTACTTTTAACAAGTGACAGACACTAAGTTGCCAATAGAACATAGAGAGTATCTCCAGATGCGATGCTTGTCTCAAATGGTTTGCTTATATTTACATAGCCAAAAACCTTCTGTTGCATATTAGGCCTTCAGCACCGCAGCTATTTTAATGAGCCATATGTCTGATTGGGGCTAACTTTCCCCGGCGTCCTCTCCACATTTGACGGTTACAGAGTGGAATGTGGGAACCATCTCTGCTTGCGCTGAGCGATGATGCGCTGGAGGATATATTTTTTTTAATCCGATTTTTAAGTATTTATTAAGTCCTCCATGTGAACGACTACGAATCGGCCTATAGGGGATTGATAAATAATCACCCAATCAGGCAATCACTTCATGTGCCAAGTGCAATAAATATGCAAGGATTTGTCTTAGTGGCACTGGTGCAGAAACAACTTAACACACTCTTAACAAAAAGGGTTATATTTAGTACCCAAAATAGTTCTTTAGGCATGTATCACTGCAGAACCTTTCGTGGTGCGGTAAAGAACCCTTTAAGAATGTAAGAAATGACCAGTGTTTTCCTTAGCTCAAAAGGACAGTGCGCTAAGATTTACAGATTTATTGAACATTTATTGGGCTTTTTTTCTATTAGGGCTGTTCCTGTCAGCGTTAATCTGCATCGCAGGTTCAGACTCCCTTTGGCTTTCTTCCACCTCTTGAGGCCTTTCCCTTGTAAAATACGTTTCAATGCACGGGAGAAAGTTAATGTTCCACTGGTTGATGTACAATTACGTGACTTGTTGGATATATAGACTCCGTTAGCAGCTGGGGTAATGTCATTTTGTGGACGGTAACATCCTGAGTTCAATATTGGAGAAAAAAAAGTACTCAATCACCTTCCTTTGGCGAGTCGATATCAGGTTTTTGTCTGACAGCTTTTTGTTTGCGCCCTTGTCCGTCTAGCAGGTGATGTCTGTCTGTCTCACACAAGTGGAGGAGGAAAAAAGGCTCGTGGTGTGGTGTGTTTACAAGCTACAGCTGAGTGAGATTAATCTCTGGTGTGACAGAGAACACAACCTGATGTGCTAGAGATCCATTTAGATCAATTTATACACATTGACCAACTTTTTATTTTGTGCAAGCACTGAATTACCCAAACTTGCTGTGTTAAAATAAGTTTAACAATTAAACACGCTCTTCTCTGTTGTGTAAAAATCTCTCTTAGTGCACCTTTAAATTGGTAGATTTGCACCTGTGTCTATTAGCATCATTACAACAGCCTAAGTGCAAATGCAGCTCAACAAATGTGAAGGATCAGTTATATCAGAACCGCCTAAGAACCGTTATCTCAACTAAATTGTATTTCTGGGTACAAGGAGAACAGTATAAGGAGACTGTGTAGGACAAGAGAAAGATGTTCACTACCAGACAACTGCAACGGATCACTTACAAGGTGTAATACAACTTGGAGCGGGTTTGTGTGCTGCCCTTTGATCCCACATTTTGTATGAGGAATATGTGTGTATGGTTAAATGTCATTATCCTGCTAAATAGGGAAGGTGTGTATGCGCGCGCGCGTGTGTGTGTGTGTGTGTGTGTGTGTGTGTGACGAAGCATAAATGAGGCATCGAGCCAGGCCATTGCGTTCATGCTAATTAGCAGAAGGCTCAGCTCACACACACACACACACACACGGTTATAACTTGGCTGAGAGTGTGGAAGACAGGAAGAGGAGAGGAAACAAGAGAAACACCGGACAAGATTGACACTGGATTGTTTTTCTTTCTTTCTTTAGAGAGAGAGAGTAGGACAACTTTGAAAATGTCGCTGATTATTACTGTAAATTCCAATTTCGTTTCACTGATTTCAGTTCAGCTACGTGTAAACTAATCAAATTGGTTCACACAATTACTGGCAGGCGTGTTTGACAGACATACTGTACAACAACAGTGAATAGCGTTCCCTATCCCACCATGAATAGCATAGGGGATGCCGTAAATATCAATTACCCACTGAGTTTTCATACTTTCTCCCTCTCTTCTTCTTTCTGTCCCTTTTGCAACCACTCTCTCATTTTCTCTCTATTTCCGCTACCTCTTTCTGCGCTCAATCTCTGCAGATTTACTTTGCGGCTGAAAACTGATGCTATGTGCTTCTATAGTAAGCTGTAAGTGTGTGTGTGTGTGTGTGTGAGCAAGCCCTATGTGGTTGTAATTTTTATGACACCCATTACGATGATTGAAAAGTATTCCAAAGTGGCCATATGGGAGAAGCAACGAGAGACAGAGACAGAAACACATAGAGAGAGAGAGAGAGAGAGAGAGAGAGAGGAAAGACAGAATTAAAGTGAAGTAGGAATGAGTTGGTGTTAGCCGCTCCGTCTCTTTGACTTTCTGTCTTTCATTTTCTCTTTCTTTCTCTCTTGAAGCTATGAGATCATGTCGGTCTCATGTTATAGCGGGATAAAAGCTGGCGTGAAGCCACTATTCCCCAGGGCACAATAACAGTAACAACCATGATGGAGACACATGCTAAGACCATTCACATACACACACACACACACACACACACACACACACACACACACACACACACTTGCTGTAGGTCTTCATTAGCACTAATCAGGGTCTTGTTGCCCATCACAGAGGGGGCCATTGAAGATTGACAGTTATTTAAGTGTTGGC
>CABFOQ010031166.1:1148-25458 GCA_900660455.1 Gephyroberyx darwinii
GCGTGTGTGTGTGAGAGACTGTGTGTGTGTGTGTGTGTGTGTGTGTGTGTGTGTGTGTGTGTGTGTGTGTGTGTGTGTGTGTGTGTATGCGGAAGGACCACCACTGGTAGTAACAAATAATGAGCAAGTCCAGAGCTAGCACCATTCAGCCTGGTAGTGGAAACCAGACTAGACAGCTCCTACAGCAAGGGCCCGAGTCGGCTCTGTTATAGCACAGTGAACCCCTTAACCTCTCCACCTAGACAGATTACTGGCCAGCGAGGACTGCCGAGGGAACAGGATTCAGGAGGCAGAAGAAAGAGATGAAACGAAAGAGAAAGAGAGAGAGTGATTAAGAGGCAAGAGGAGGCAGAGAGCTGTCAAAGACAAAAGAAAGATAAGGAGGAATCGGCAATGAAAGCATAGATCGAGGAAAAATAGAAAAAGATACAGACGGCAGAAGAAAGACAAATGGTGGAAGGCAGAGAAGAAGAAAAAAATGGGGGGTGGAAATAGGGAGAAAAAGACAGAAGAGGAGTGAATAAGAAAGAGATAAGGGAGACAGAAGAGACTAGAGAAACAATACACACACACAACAGCCTGGGCGCCAAACCATCTAAATTGAGTGCAAATAAAGAACTGCAGCAGTGTTTGGCAAGCTTCCCATCGCCATTCAGGAGGTGTAAAGACGGGATGATGGAGTGGTCTTTGGACTAACAACATTCTGCCATCAGATGAGCCGAGCGTTCATCCCTCATCCCCCCCCCAGACAGTCGGTTATTGGAGCTGTTATGAGCGATGAAGTTAATTATGTATCTGACTATTTTTACACCAAGAAACAAGGGCAGATCGGATCATTACTGGGGCTCTTGTTGCAGACAGGTTGGCAGGTAGATGGTGTGATTTGAAAGTGGAGCAGACAGATGGGCGAGTGAGACAGTGATTATCAGAGGATGAGAGATGAGAGCAGTAGGAAGAGTGGCTGTCATTAATCAAACAGTGGTCGATATGTTGTGCCGTGGCTGTGGCCTTTATGCACTGGCAATATTTTGAGGCTAAGTACATGGGCTGAGTTATCAGCAATTACCAACATTTCTTTTTCCTCATATCCCCCTGTGTTTTCTCCAATCTCCCAATCTCCCAACCCTGCTTAAGATGGTATTGCCCTCCTTCACATACTCAAAATACAGTATTGTCCATGTGGCAGCCCAGAGGAGAAGGAGAGGTCTTTTCTTCATCTCTTAAGAAATAGGGGAGATCTAAATTTTGTGTCATTTTCTGATCACCTTCATTTGAAATGTGTCTCCTAAAACCCGTTAGGAGCAAGGAGGAGATGACAGACAGAGAGAGAAAGCATTCTTGAGACTTCATGAGATAAATGTGAAGATGTTAACATGTGACATATATAATGATACTAAGTTCCTGCTATATAGCTTCAACAGGAAAACACTTATTTCGTATCATTTGTTTTGACTGTTTTGATCAGAGTGAGATCAACATGAGCTTTAGTGTGGTTGTTTCTCTTGAGTTGAATTTCAGAAAGAGGAGAAAATTCCTTTAGTCTCATCTTGGTGTTAGAAAGAGTCCATTTGTGTCTAGGAGAAAAACAGTATAAATATGAGATCTCTTCTTGGATTTTCCTTTCCTATGGGATAGCCCTCACATAGCACTGCCAGACCATGAGACATTATAGGAAGAGAGAAAAGACAGAATGTCTGGTAACAAATTGCATTTATGTACAAAAATGTGTTTTTTTTTTAAAGCTGGTTTTCCATTACTACAAAGTCAGCTGCAGTGAATTAGAAAGAGCTCCCACTACTCATTTTAGTTAAAATGGCAATTCCCCTTTTCCCATTTTCTCTTTCAATTGAAACAGTCCTATTTTAATCCTGAAAGACCTTAGCGGAGCCTTTGACACCGTGACATCTCAGTGCTTTCATGGAATGGTGTTTCTTTTTCCATTATTGTTTCTTTGTTTTTGGCGCTGTACTCTTTTTTTCTTGTGTAACCTTATTTCTGTCCTTTGTCTGTCTTGGTTGTGAAGCACTTTGTTTTTGTTATTATTATTATTATTTCTGTGGTTAGACACTTCTGAAGTGTAGGATTCTCATCTTTTGGTGAGCTGCTGGTCCCCAAACCATAAATAATAAACTACAGAGTTGATCCTGATCCTACCGATACCAAACACTGATTTGGAGACAGTTATCAAGCAGGTTGTTTGAATTCTGTCTGTGCTATTTGCACCCTTTACAACATATCATGCAGTTCTCCATCCATCATGAATTTACTAGAGTAGAGAGATGGCTTTTCTCTGTGGTGTTACGGATGGAGCTGTTTGTGTGTGTGTGTGTGTGTGTGTGTGTGTGTGTGTGGCCCTGACCCCGACTGGCAAATAAGTCACAGCTTGCCCATGTTGGAAATAAAACACTCACTCACAGACTTTCTTGCACACACATACACACACACACACACACACGCACACACACATAATTGCACATGTGCACTCACACATACCACACACACACACACACACACACACACACAGGCTGAGACCGCAGACTGTCTGCAAGGTCAAACCGGTGGATCAGCAGCATCCCCTACTCCCTTCATCCTTTTCTCCCTGTTTCCCTTCATCCCTCTCTCTCTCTGCCTGAGCGTGTCACCTTTCTGCCCTCGTTCTCTCCTCCCTCCTCCTCCCTTCTCTCTTCCACCACCATGTGTCAGTGCTCCAGGTCCCTTCCTCCCATATCACTTTCCTCTCCTCCTCCCCTCCTCTTCCCCTGTTTCTCTCCTGGTGGGTCAACTCCTGACCCTGTGGCCTGACCCTCTCTGGTCTCAGTATCCTGCTCTTCCCAGTTACACTAGCTGCCAATCATCTAGCTTGCCCATACCGACGCTGCTGGAAAAGCCCATAGCAGTAATCCACATGAAAACAAAAAGTAAACCCTGGCACAGAAAGTTGCCAGATGGAATTTGAGACAACTGTTCAGTTATTTGAACAAGGATGTAAGCTATATAGCAGCTGAGAGGTGATTTCTACATACTGGAGTTCACATGTGTACTGTTTGTAGTCAAGAGGGCTATGGAGGGGTATTGCATTCACCCTGAAAACCAAATCACCAGTATAACAATAACATAATAACAAGATCTTTTGTCATAATGATGACACCTTTTCTCATTTTTATCAGAAAAAGATCACAAGGCTGAGGTTGGTTTCCAATTCGCAGCTTATTTGTGAGTTAAGGGAAAGACTAATGGAAAGCTAAATCCATTTGTAACCCTGTAAAGCATGTCAATATACACACTTTTCACTGCAGCTATGCAGAATAACATTTTAACATCATTCAGTTTCATTAAGTTTATCAATAACTGTCATAGGTAGCCACCATAATCTGATCAGGGCTTTCAGTCAAGGATTCTTTCATACTCCCAAACATATTGCTGTTTCTCTGTGTACTCACACACTCAGTACATCGGCACTGCTGCAAAGAAAACGCCATCATGGGAGCTGCATATTATACATATTACATATTATATAATAATCTAATATTATACATATTGTACGTGTTTTTCTTCAGTTCAACATTGTTAAAAAGGTTTTAACTAAATTCAAGTATAAATAACTATGATGTGGATTCCTGCTCGTACACGTCTAAGGTTACAATATGCACTATGATTCTATTGTTTTTATTGTATTTTATTTTATTTTATATGTTCTTCTTTTTAAATCTCATGTAAAGCACTTTGAATTGCCTCTGTGTATGAAATGTGCTATACAAATAAACTCGATTGATTGATTGATCGATAAAGCCTGCTGTATAAACGAGCCTCCTGCTCTATATTGGTTAAAATCACCTCTATAGTATCTTGTTTTTTGAACTCCAGCAGAACCATAAATCTATCAGTGTTTTCCCACACAGACCCCAGAACCCCTCTTATCCTCTGTGTCCAGCCCAGCCCAGACCTGGACGACTTATCACCAGCCCAACCCATCTTCTCTCCATTACACCACAAACAAATTGGCCTGTTACACCTCTGCCTGGGCCCAGATTGCATTTCTCTTCCCATCCCTCACAGCCTCGCCATTCTTTCTTCTTCACTGTGACATTTTTAGTTCGCTCCCTCCCCGCGTTCTATTGCCTTCCCCGGTCGGGCACCTTTTCCCTCTCAGGTGTGCCCCAGACGCTAAACTGTCTTTACTTGACAAGCTTGAACCACATCTCTCTCATACACACACACACATACGCACACACATGCATGCACACTTCCATCTGCAGAGTGCACGCAAAATATCTACCCACACAAAACGAAGACTATTGGTCTTACAGACTAATGCGTGGGCAACAGGAGTCACCGCACCGCAGTAGCAAAACAACAACCGCTTTTGCAACACTTGAGCACGCACACACACTTCTATTTGCTTGTAATATATCTACTTAAACACAAGTAATGGGCTTTGTTTTGCGTAGGCATTTCAAACGCTGACCGCTCAAGCCTTTGCTTCCAGCAGCCTGAAATCTCTTTGTTTTCCACTTTTTCTATTCTTCTCTCTGTGTTTGCTGAATGGTCTCTGGTCACATGTGAGGTCTTGCCAGTGAGTTAAAGTCTAAACTATAGCTTTGCTGTTTCTTCCAATGCTCTCCACTGGGCAAAATGATTTAACCACAGGACACTATCGGCTTTCGCTGCAGGCGCTGTAGATGTACTCCAACACTTACCAACATATATCAAACCACACACCCACATAAACACTCATGATGTACTCGTGTACACGCAGACGCTGCACGTCTGCTGACCATTATCTTGAGCCAGACAATAGTGATTTGCTCATGTTGACTCAAATCAAGTCAATACGGCCTTTTAATCAAACATCCCTCCCTTTTCTCTCCCTGTCTCCAACAACAAATATATTGACTGAGATTTCAGGGAAGAATAGGAGCAGAAAAACAAGTTCAAGCTTTGGCTGCAATGGTCGTTGATGAGAGTCTGACACCTACAGTCACTCTTAGATGTGAGGCGGCATTAACGACCTGATCTAAGCCAGGTCTGCACTCTACGGCCCCACATGTGTGTGTGTGTACGTGTGGCATGCATGAGGATGAATGATCATTTGTGGGCATGTTCCTGTACGTTTCTCTTCCCCCAGAGGAGGAGAGACAGAAAACCTCTGACAGCACAGACAGAGGAGAGTCCTTAATAGGGAGACAGAGGGGGAGAAGGTTACAGGGGTTAATAGATTATGGGACGGAGAGTTGTGGGACAGTATGGGAGGAATGCAGATGTCTCACTGCCAAACATCCTTGAGGAATATCTGATCAAAAAACATTAAACACAATATATATATATACACCATTCTGTTTGAAGGTCCTGGGCCCACAGCCTTTCTGTAAGGCATGCTGAATAAAATACTACCCAGTGCGAACAGGTTAGCATCCTAAAAAGAATCAGGGTAGATTTTGCCGGATTAGCATTTGCAACAACTGACAAAATCAGTTTAGTTCACAAGAAAAGTTATTTTTATTCAATGTAGCTCCCTAGAGAAAAAGTTTGAAAAGAACAGTGGGGCCTGAAGTGATCTCCATTTTTCCATCAGTGCACCATTCAAGCTGACCGTAGAGAGGTCTCAGTGGAAATCTACAGGCCGTGCCAGGATCCTGCCTGCCTCGCCACGCCACACAAAGAGAAGAGGCGGTGATGTTTCCGTATGGAGCGTGGCCATGGAGCTGCTAGATAATCAACCCCATGGCAGCCTGGACAAGCCCGTGATTCCCTTCCAGAACCAAGCAGGTGCACCATAGCTGGAGTCACCGCTTAGCTGCGACTGCTATTGTCATGAGAGACGTACATATATTACGCTGCAGCCATGCCTCATTTTCTCTCGCACTGATTAAAGCAATGTTCTGCTATCAAGGAATTTCCTCTGGTTCGCACCACGTGATGTGATAGGCCGCTAATACACACTAATCAGAATCACGGTCAGAATTGATTTGCCGGGTGCACAGCATGTACAAGGAATGTGACTTGGTATCCATACAGCTAATCTAGTGGGGCTCCAGGTCAAAAAAACACCTTCGTTCTTTATTCCAGATTTTCTTGTATTCAGTGAGAGTTTTTGAGATGTAGATACACCCTCGTCTATCTCTGATAAGAAGGAATACTGATCCACTGGAGCTGCACGCCCACATCACATGGCTGCATGTCACGGTTTGCCGACTGAGTTCCCAAGAAAGGCAAAAGAGACGAAGTGTGAAATTTAACGGATGTGACCCAACATGGGAATAAGGGCGTTGGATTTTTGTTTTTCATAGGATATTAATCTTTTGGTGTTCAGTG
Organism: Gephyroberyx darwinii; assembly: GCA_900660455.1. Taxonomy (NCBI): domain Eukaryota; kingdom Metazoa; phylum Chordata; class Actinopteri; order Trachichthyiformes; family Trachichthyidae; genus Gephyroberyx; species Gephyroberyx darwinii. The sequence continues at coordinate 7,461 of CABFOQ010031166.1, forward strand.
TTTTTAATTTTTATATTATATAAAAATAATCAAATTATTTCCTTGCATTATTGAATCAAAAAAATAAACTTTTTCTGATGTAACTGTCTGTGAACTATAAAACGAAAATCATAGTAAGGTACAAAAAAAAATCCCCAGTTGGTAGCTTGAGAGCTTACTGCAGGGTTTGTCTCCATGACAGCCCTGTGATGGAGCCCCTATATACCAGCATAGCCACAGCACACAACCACATTCCTTCCTTCCAACCACCGAACTGTCTTCCTCCTGAAACACGACTTACTGTAAATGAAGAGAGAAAAGAAACGGTCAAAGGCATTTCCAGTACATTTTATTTGGTTTAATCCTGACTTTGCTGACCGCTTTCAGAGTAATTACAGCTGTAAAAAGTTTAGCGCCAAACAAAGTTTTTCAGTTACCATCCATAATTCATACTTGACTAAAATTGCAAGCCTACATGTGGAAATATGCTGGTATTTTCGAGAAGGTATCTATGGCAACAACATAGTTGGTACATTGGGGACATTTTTTTTACATTTTTGGCAGACAATAACTTGTGGAAAGTTTCTACCACTAGATTCCTATTTTGACATAATCGACATTTCTATTGAGCTGAAACACTCCAAAGTTTTTTTGGGATGTTAAAGGGCACCAGCTATGCAGTTGGTGCCAACTGATAATTGACCAGTAGTGTTGAATTACTTTGGGGTGGGTTTTTCAACTAGCATATTTCACTGGAAAAAAACACTCATACATAACAGCAGATATCTAACATTCCTGGCTTAGCACAGCAAACAATTACTAATAGAAAAGTAGAATCCAGCCAGCAAACAGTGAAAAACAATCAGGCTATTATCAGCCATGGAGCAGCACAGTACTGAGTTTCAATGAGGCAAACCTCCCTCCACCTACCAGCACATCTGTCTGGATGAATGGCATACACAACAGACCCTAAATAATAAGCACCGTGTCAAGTTAGGTGCACTCAAACTCCTACACCTAGATCTGTGGGGAGCCCCTTGATAATCAGATGAGTCTGTATCCTGCACAGTTAATTGGCTCATCGTGTTGTCCCACTGGATTCAAGCCTTAATGTGCCATCTTTATGTATGACAGTGAAAAACACAGACATGATTTATCTGCCTACACATTATCAAATTGTATATTGCCAGGCCTTCACAGAACTGATTTCTCCATACTGGAATGAAAGAGCACTTGAGAGCGCTGCTCGACATATCTTCATTCGCAGCTTTTGACTGACGATTACAATCTGTAGGCTGCGTGTTTTGTGCATGTGTGCGTGTTTGTGTAGTGTACATGCCACGCACGCATTCCAGTGTGTGTTTGTGTGTTTTCTCCCATAGGCTGATCTGCGATAGAAAAAAATTTCGAGGATTGAAGGGCAGAGATGGAGCATCTTTAGAGGAAAGTGTAAAATCATGAGCAGCACCATTACCAATAAGGTTAGAATTAGGTTTAGTCTGAACCAGGGACCTTGGGGAGTCTTGGGGTTCGATGAGAGACAAGGCCATAGTGCCCATAGAACAGGATCAGACAGACTGGTGTCGCTCAGCAGGGCTTCTTAAGGTTTTAGATCAGCACCAATTTTTAAAAAGGAAACTCTAGCATCATGACATCTTGTATCTTCGAGGAGTGCACTTGACAGGAATTGAGAAAAATGCAATTTTGATATCATGCAACAATTTATGATACCTTTTGGTTTTATGTGATTGAACATCAACAGTATATGACTCATATTTGCTGTCATTTAGGCTAAATGTACACAAAAATGTCAAATGGGCTTTTCAAGGATACCGACAATAATATCTGTCTTTTATTCTTAAGGGAAATAAAGTACACGATCTCTGTGCTTCTGCAGGGAACAGAAACCAAACCTAGCACATTGACTACCTGGCGAGAGACTCTTTCACTCCCACATTTCCAACCCTCATTCTGACAGTGATACCTGCTGCTCACAGTAGAAGATGACGTTGATGGTGAAGATGAAGATGATGATAGTTTGGGTGATGGTGGCACTGGTGGTGGTAATGAGCATGGTGATGATCACGATCTTCTATTGCCGGCAATGATGGTGTGGAGTCTTATGCAGGTAAAGTGAGGCACTACAGATACGCCAGAACATATCAGGCTGACAGTAGGGGGCCTGGCTAGCAGCAGCAGGCTAGGTGAAATCACATTAAGTGGAGTGAATGTGATTGAGCTCCAGGCCTGTCATCAAAACAGACCTCCAGCTGTTTCCGGATTACATTCTGAAGGCCGGCAAAGAAGGATTCAGCACTGTAAAAATGGCATGCAATTTACTGGACGGTGTTTGGAGGACAGTGTGACTGTGGAGTGTGTACCATATCTAGTACACATTTTGGACAATGGAATAGACATACAGCGGGCCTCTTGGAAAAGAAATGGGGCAGAACAGCATCACTTTTATAGATTCTCTTTTTTCCTACCGGCAAAGAACGCTTTCAGCTGCAGCCCTACTGCTTACACTGTCAAACAGCCTCTTAAGTGTCGCCCTGTCTTGTAACGACACTTGCACTCCGGTGGATGTCTCTATCTCTCTGTGTCACTTTGATTCTGTCAGCTTCTCTTTAGAGTCTGTTTTCTGTGGATGGAACCACTTTTCTGATCCATCAATCTACTAGAAGACAGGAGGAGAGGAGAGGACCGGAGGAGAGGACATGAGAAAAGAAGAGAGAAGAAGAGTCTAGTGGATGGAGATGAGAGCAGATCTGTCAGACATATAGAGTCTTTCTCTGATTAAAATAGCACGTTGTGGAACAACGCGCTATAGCGGTTGTGAAGTGGGGTGGCCGTGTGAAGGCCCTGGTCGATAGCACTCCACCGCAGCAGAATATGAAAAGTATTGATTTGCTTTTTACCTTGGACAGCTCAGAGCACACAGCCTGTGATGTTTCTGTAGCCAACCTTCAAAGTCAATACACTTTTCTCTACACCACTCTGGCTTGTAAAGAGACGGGAAGAAAGAAAAAGAGATTCCTGCCATATCAGACAGAGAGATGCTTTCCCCTTTGAGCTTCATGTCGGAAAGGTCAGACAGAGTGTTGTGTTTATTACCTCGCGGATCTGACGCAGTGGAAGGGTAGGGATAAGGGTGATGAGGGTTAGGATCAGAAGGAGCAAGGTTACAGCCAGAGGGTGGGGACTTGAGTCAGGGAGGGACAAAGGCTGGAGTTAGAAGGATGTGGGCTGGCCGAGGCCACCGACCTCATGTCTTCTTATGGCCACACGAGGGTCACTGCTCATGTTAGTGATTTATACACAAACACACAAACAAAACATCAAACACTCCCAAAGTCTTTCTCCCTCACACACACACACCTACACACACACACACACACGCAGAGAGAAAAAGACTGCTTCAAACAAGTAGCTGTAACCCTTCTGCAGAGAATCAATGGAATCAAGAGGAATTGACAGACGTGTTTAAGAGCACAGATCTCACATAAGAGAATCCTCCTCCACAGAGAGACCTACAGGGAGACCGGCACTAGGGAGGATCCACACTGTTAAAGCCTGCTGATCCTGGATCAGAGAGGAGGGAGGTCTACAGGGAGTAATACAGACAGACACAGACAACCAAACAGCTACGGAATAACAGATCTTGGATCAGCCCCCTTAGATCACAGAGAGCTGCTCCGCCGAGGAAGAAACACAGACAGACGCAGAGGGAAATCGACCTCGAGACACTTTTCCCTGTTTTGGATTGCTGTTGAAATTACTCTCCTGCACTGCTACAGAGCTCTTAAAGATGAAGGCTGGTGAAGACTATGAGAAAATGACACTGCAATCATTGCCTTTAATACAGCGTCCAGCCCGGATCAGCGCTATCGGGTCTATTCAAAGAGTCTAGGTGAAGAATCAGGAAAACAGGGGGAGGGACTGTGACCAGAATTGAGTGAGGAAAAGCTCTAGGGTGGCTGAGAATTGGACACATCTGCTGTGATCAGAGGAGAGGTGTGGCTCTGTGGACCTCTAAGTAGCTGGATTAACCACTGGCCACGGGGCTATCGATGTTATTGAGCTGACGGGCTGATGAATGGAGTCCGTCCACGAGGCGTTTTAGTCTGCTACTATAGCTGGTTAGTATGTTCACAGGGCAGCAGAATGTAAAAGAATATCGATCTGCCATCAATTAATCTCGGAAAGCTAGAAAGCAATAGATTTTTGTTGGGCAGATGTTTGATGATTTAGGGAAAACCAAAATCAAAAGCTGATACAGGACGTGTGCCCAGGACCACATCGCGCCACTACCCTCACTTTACTGTAATAGATCCACATTAGGAAGGTCGACCTGCTGTCTGCTGACAGATGTTTGTGCGTCAATATGAACATCTTTCAATCAATTAACCATGAATAAGTGTGTGACCTGCAGAATCAACACAGCCTTTTATTACTTAATCCCATTTATAGTATGCCACACACACAATAGGTGATGCATAGCTGTTGTTGGTTGTCACATTTCTTATTTAGCAACTTCAAAGATATTGTTTCATGTGGAGCAGTTGACTGTGTTGCTGTGCAGAGGAATAACGTGGCGAAGCGAGAGGGAAGCGATTACTTCTGTCCCAACACCCGATTATCCAGACCTGACTTATTCTGTTTTAACTGGGAGTAAAACAGCGTCAAAGATTCACTCCGATACCTTTATTTTTCTAATGAGCTTAATTAATTGTTCTCTTAGCACCGTATTTAGTTACTGATACTGTAATGTGGATTAAAAGTATTCAGCAGTAAGTCCCATTTCAGTGTGTCAATGTCTGACTGGTAAACTAGTTAAAACAGCAAATTTAAAAGTATCCAGAGGAGTATCTATATTTATAACCATTAATACTGTATCATTCTTGGTTTATCAAATAAAAATGGGCACTCAACTTTTGTTGGACCTCATGTCAATATTCTGAATATTTTCTGTCTTCATTCCTGATATCTTAAGGCAGCGGGGAGGACAAAACTCACTGATGAGCCAAAGCCGGCTCCTCTTCACATCACATGCATTTGGAGGACAGCTTCAGATCTAAGTCGCCTGTAATCAGACTGATGCTCACTCCGTTTTGCCTTCACATTTTTTTAATTTTCAATGCCTCCATTGCACAAGGAGTGAGACGAGCTTGTCCAGTGTATGTCAACACGCACACTTGCACAGAAACAGCTGCGTGTTTCATGATTTAATTGCAAATATTTACATGACTGCATAGGTTCCTGAGGGTGTAGTTTGACTAATCCAAAGATATGGTCAGAAGGATTATTCATATTAGTCTCCACATTCTTCTTCTCAGCCCGAGAGGGAGAGGCTGCGTTCAGTCAGTACAGCTCCTCCAGTGACCTGCAAATCACTTCCCATTCAGACAAGCAGTCATACTGACCAGCGTTGACCTGGTTCCTCCCTGTTACACAACGCAAATCTTGATCATCTCTATGACACAGAATTAACTGTCCTTTGATATAGAGGATTGAGGAGAATCAAATCCAAACACCCATTCTGGAAACACAGACAGGGAAGGACAGAGAAAAGATCCAGGGTGGAAAAAAACGAACTTGAAGAACAACAGTCAGGAGTTGAGTTCATTTTCTTTTATGGAAACAATCTGTTATTGTCCGTCAAGAGAGTATAAAGCAAACATTCCTGAGACACGTTAACTTGGCTCCCAAACAAAGTCAGGTCAATCATTTACCGGTGATATTTCATTGCCTGTTGCCTCACCTCTCGTTTCCCCCTTTACCTTACCCTGACCCAATATTCCAACTGCGATGCTTGAGACAGTTTTGGCGTTAGTTGTGTTTTGCTGATGCTGGGTTAGTATCAGTATCAGCAGAAGACATTTTTTACACTGTGAAAGATTAAAAAAAAACATGTTGATGATAAGAGTTTAATTTAGACGTTATTAAAGCTTTGACAGCCAGCTAAGAAACGTTAGTGTTATGTTAGAATTATGGATGTTTGCAAAACTGCTTGAATTGGTTAAATTCATCATTCAATATCTGAAAAACATAGAGTCTGTGAATGAGCTACCAAGGATTTTACCAAGGATTTTAGGTTCTCACTATCTAAATTGAAGTTATTTAGTTTTGCTTTGGGCGGATGTTGCTTTATTCAACTGCACTGACATGACAACTTTTCAACCTTTCACCTGATAAAAAAGATTATCTTATGCCAACACCAGAATTTTAGAAAAATAAACAGAGAAAAACAAAGGAAACATAGGAAAAGATTTCAAAGCCCCAAGTCTGTCTCCTACTTTGGGTTCCTTTCATCTTCCCTTTTATTACAAACAGCGGTTTTTAAAAACTCTGAGAGAAGAATAGCTGTGAGGAGATAGGCTGTCAGTGCCTTTACCGCAGAAATTAATTTCCTGACTAGTGGCCTTACATGTTGTTTAAGGCATCACAATGGTGGGAGGTGGACAGGGAGACAGGACTGCTGGAGGCTGGTCACGTAGCCTATATAGGCACAGTCACTGGTGTGCACACAGACGCACACACACACACACACACACACACACAAACTTTCTCATACTCTGACAGTAAAGCTGGTGCCAGTGTATTGTTCACCATGTTTAGTTTTGAGATACGGATCCTGCTTCATGTCAATGATATCATTCTGGCTATAAATGAACCATGTCGCACAAGTACAACAATAAGACATTTGAAAGACATGTTTGACGTCACGTAGCTGAACGTACCCAGGACAGAGAGACATGTGTAGACATTTAGCTCATGACTTACCTCTGAGAATCTGAGGCCACTTCAACAAGAAAAAGTTTGTGCACCCTTTTGAATTACCTGCATAAATGGCTTTTAAAATCTGGTCTGATCTTCATCTGAGTCATAAAAATAGATCAACACAATGTGATTTAACAAATAACACAGAAATGTGTACTTTTACATGTTTTTATTGTACATATTGTTCAAATATTAACAGCTTGGATTGGAAAAAGTATGTGAACCTTGAGATTTAGTAACTGGTGGAAGATCTTAGCAGCAATAACCTCAACCAAATGTTTCTTATAGTTGCTGATCTGACCTGCACAACGGTTAGGAGGTGTTTTTGACAATTCCTCCTTACAGAACCGTTTCAGTTTATTGATATTTTTGGGATGTATTGTATTAACGTCTTACTTCAGGTCACATTTCATTAGGGTTAAGGTCAGGTGTTGACAGGGTCATGCTGCATGACCCAACCTCTGTAAAGCTTCAGATCATGGACCGTTATCCTGATATTCTCCCGGAGAAATACAATTTGTATTTCATTGATCTCTCAATGAAGCCGTCCAGGCCCTGAGGCAGCAAAGCAGCCCCAAACCATGATGCTCCTCCACCATGCTTCACATTTGGGAAGAGGTTTTGCAGTTGGTATGCAGTGTTTTTTTCTCCTCCAGACATAGGGTTGTGCCTTTTTGCCAGAAAGTTCAACTTTTGTGTCATCTGTCCACAGAACATTGTTCCACTAGCTTTGTGGAACATCCAGGTGGTCTTTAGCGAACTTGAGCCAGACTGCAATGTTTTTGTGGACAGCAGTGGTTTCCTCCTCGGTATCCTCCCATGAACACCACTCTTGTTTAGTGTTTTTTCTTATTGTGGAGTCATGGACACAGAGGTTAGAAAGTTCAAGAGATGCCTGCAGATCCTTCACTGTTACTATAGGATCCTTGTGTTACCTCCTGAACCATTATGGGGCATGCTGTTGTGATGTTTGCTGGACATCTACTCCTAGGGAGAACAGCAATGGTGCTGAATGTTCTCCATTTCTTCAATCTCTCTGACTGTAAACTGATGGAAATGCTTTTGTAGCCTTTTCCAGCTTCATGAGCCTCAACAACTCTTCTCTGAAGGTCGTTTGAAATTTCTTTTGACCAGGGCATATTTCACTCCAACAAATCTCTCTTTTTGGAGAGCAGATCTGTTGGTAACCAAACTATGTGGGGGTTTTATATGACAGGACATCTCTAACCCACACCTGAATGTCATCTCACTGATTGGATCACCTGACTTCAATCACCCACTTTCACAGAAGCTATTATCCTAGAGGTCCACATACTTTGTCCAGCTTAGGCCGTTACTGTTTGAACAATATGTTCTATATCTATATATATGTTCTTTTTGTGTTATTTGTTGAATCACATTGTGTTTATCTATTGTTATGACTTAGATGAAGATCAGACCATATTTTAGGAGCCATTTATGCAGGAATGCAAGTAATTCAAAAACTTTTTGTCACAACTGTACCTCTGTATGTATCATGAGGGATGGTTGTAGCCTAAAGCTCAGGGAAGTGGGCGTTTGACCAGAAGGAAATTGCTTCAAATCCCTGCACTGGTCAGGAACATTGGGGCAAGGGAAAAGAATGAAAAAAGCTGAGCCCTTCCTAAATAACTTCAGTGGAAGTGTCTCTGAGCAAGGCAATTAACACCCAACTCGTCAAGTAGAAATGCTCAGTGACCAACAGTAGGAGACTGTGGCTCCCCAAGGCGTGAATGTGTGTAATGGAATGTGAACCAGGGTGTTTCTGAAAAGCAGCAAGCACAGTCAGTCAAGACCAGCCTGAGTAAATAAAGGTAAATAAATAAATAAAGCTTGTTTTTCATGGTTTTTAAAACTCAGCCGCAACGGAGGAAGCACTGTCATGCTGGTTTGAAAAAGATCCCTGAAGATTGTCTAAAAAGCGCAGCAGGGAATATTGCCTTGGCCCACATCCTGTGCAAATTCACCCTATTTCAGTTTATCCAAAACACAATACTCTCATTACACTCAGTTGGCTCAGCCCACTGTCATTTCATCTGGCTTTCTGCAGTGCAGCACGTTAGCCTCTCTAGTCTAGTAATGTTCAGAACATAACCCATAAAGAGCCATTGTAATATGTCTCTGCCTCATTATTGCCAGGTCAGTGTATGGAGCAACAGGGGAGAATCGGCTGCCTCATATGGCCTGTTAATTCAACACCTCTCTCATTCTGACCAGCATTTGTACAGCTGGCCTTTTGATGGGAGTTCAAACCATATACTCCTACACATGCAGACACACAGTGACACCTTGTGCACACACACACATACGCACACACACACACACACACACACACACCCACACACACACATAGACATAAGACATAAGGCTGCTATTTGTTCTTATGAGAACAATGTCAGTTTGTAATGCAAAATGCTGGTATGACAGATTTTTTTTTTTTAAAATATTCTTTTAAATGTAGAAAGCGTGTCTGGGAATAATGCAAATGGCTGTATATCCAGGCACCATATGGTACCTATTCAGATCCCATCACAGAATGCAAATGCAGCAAATCCTTTCCCTCTCAGACACAACATGGTGAAATCTGAATCTTTACATCTGAGTGTGAAAATCTTTACTTTTACACCTGAAACAGTATGTTCCTGACACTCAGTTTTCATATGTGAGGTGATGTGAGGACACACCCAGGGACAGTGGCCCAGGATGGATCCTCTCACGGCTGACTAGACTGGGGGGGATCAGATCCCATGTGGTTTCTTCCTGTTTAGACAGTCATATCTGAACTTGAACACAAAGAGTTAAAAATCAGAATATTTTGTCTTTGTATAAATCCAGAGACATTTGATTGAGACCACTGGTGTGTGGTTGTCTGAGCCAGATCAAACAAAACAAAAATCAAGTATACTTCCTGGAAAACCACGAAAGTTAAAACCAACACTTTTGTATTTGACCCAGGCCTGGTGGACACTGGCGGAGAGGCAAGTAGCAATGTTCCTTTTCAAAGTTCTCATGCAGGTTTGTGCCGTGCTACGTGTATAGAACTGTAATCTGAATCAGAAATATTCTCCCCACTTTGGGAAATGTTAATGTTTTTGTTTTTGCTTAATGTGTATATGAATGGTTTCATTCCAAAACACCATATATCCATCTTTTGGAAAACAGGGTTAGCCTAACCCGAACCTTGAAATTCTGCAATCCAAAAACATAGATGAGTCGGTCCTCAAAAACAAAACTATTTTGAAAGCAAAATGCTCATCATTACTCATAGCACTAACCGTAACCTAGTGCTTTATTTTGAAGCAATCATTTTGTAAACGTAGGTCAGATGGTGAATACATTTTAGAATGAAAGTCTTCATATGAAGTATGATAAGGATAATCTCCTCGCACTGCATGTGAGGTGCTGTTGTTCATGTACCACATGTGTCAGTATAGTACTGTATAACTACAGTATGTTGTTGATATGTCTCTGCACCAAAGGGCACCAAGACAAATTCCTGTACATTTGGTGTCCTTGGCTAATAAGGAGATTTGAATTGTGATTTGAAAAAAAAAAATACACTTGAGAAGGTGACTTAAAGCTACACTGCACCAGGCAAGATTGTGATGTAAAAGCAAACTGTCTTATCAGCCTAAACTATGAAGTGGGGCTGAAAAGACAGAAAAACAGAAAAGAGCCTCCCATCTCCAGAAATTGACACCACATAGATTTGCCCCAATTGCTCAAATAAAATTCAGGTGTCAGGTATGGTCACTGGTAGGAAAACTTCAAAATAAAAACAGAGCAAAATACAAACCATTGATTTTTTGCCTCTGTCGCCCCATTGCTGTCCTTTGTGCTTCATACAGTGTGCAGTTTACTGAGTGCAGCTTTAACTCCCAGCTGTATGTGCATGTGCACTCAGCAAAACCCTACACTGGTTTAATAAAGGTTGAAGCTTTGGCAATACACGTGTGCTGTGCATCAGGCGCTTTAGCTGATATGGTTCAATGTCTGTTCTTGACAGTTACAAATAAATGAAAAAAAACTTTACCAAAGAAAGTCACATAAAGGAACAAAAACAATTATACCAACAAACAATCAGCTGCAACGAATGGAAGACTGCTAGTGCCCATGGCTCATTAAAGCTGACTCACTGAAGTTCAGACACAACATTGGACCTCAAACAAACAAATTAACAATGCTACTCCAAGAAAAAAAGGAGGCACATGGAAAATGCTAAAGACAATTTATTAGTAGACACTCATCAGCCAGAAAAACAACCACCTGAAGAATGTCTTCCTGAAATACACCGTTTGATTGGCAGTGTAAAATAAGGCAAAGGGCTTTAGATCAGATTTTATACACTTTTGCACCAACAAATACATTATACATTCACTTGTTACCGTAAATACTTTTTTGATATATCTGCCCACACACACATACCAAAAAATAAAGGTTAGCTGGCGGGCTGGGACTGATGGAGCATTTTGCAGGAGTAACACTCATAATTATGCTATAGCTTTTTTGGCCAGAGTTTGGATATACCTACATAGAATCTGACCACAACCTGAACGAGGAATAGATTTTGGAACTACATAAGCCAACACACTACACTGACATAATTTCATACAATTGCCATCACTGTGAAAGTGTAATACTGCCAAAATCATCAAATTGCCTTAATTTGGAAAAAAAAATAGAATAAAATATAGTGTGGGAATAGATTTTAAATAATGTGAATACCCTTCAGTTACGGACAAATGTCTCTTGTTACGTCGAGCTCATTTCCGCCGAGCTGCACAGGAAGAATATAGCTGAATACTGAGTGGCACTTATTCAGAAGAGATAAGGAACGGGCTTTTCAACAGCTTCATTAGAGGAAGTTCATCTTTGCATCATTCACTCAAAATTTAGATTCTGTTAGTCCAGACTCGTCATTTAGATGTGTTCTTGTTGCTGTGTTGTGACTTGTTTTTCATAAGCGTGTTTTTTTTTTAATCAAACCTGGACAAATGAGTCTTCTTCTTATCATCATATTGTTTTTATCCCTACACGCATGCTAATAAACTAAATTAAACCTAAACTATGAAACAAAGATGAACTTAGTCTCAACCTGGACCAGGGACTCCATTCATTCTATCATTCTGAGAAATTAAGTGACAGGTTTGATAAATAATTCTGTTCAGTTTTACTATTTTCCCGTCGCAATAAATCTTTCCTTATTTCATCTCATAAAGTGTTATATAGTGTTTGTATCAATCTCTTTATGGTGTGTTTTAATCTACTTCAGTGCCAGCTGGGTGGTGTCTCAGAACATCAGGAAATCAGAAAATACGTTCATGACACTCACTGAATTGTCTTGACACAGTTAACCCCACCCATCTAGTACTCCAAGTAGATTGAAACAAACAGAACTATTTTCAGCCACTGTTTGACCCAGGTATAAATGTGATTCTATGCATCATTTTCAGCCATATTAGATGAATGAGATTACATTGACTTAGATACAGTGATCTTCAGAGGTGCTGGACCAATTTGCTGAACCTGTGCAATATTGTGCAGTGTCTCTTTGCACAGGCTGCACAATAGTCTAGAGACTCTGTTGTAGAGAATGGGCGTCATGGTTCTGTACATTGTGGAGATACTGGTGAGTGATGCAGTCTAGTAAAACTGTGCACAGTGTGTCTTCTAGCAGTGTGTGTGTAACTGACAGTGTCAGTATTTGTGCCTTCCCTATCAATGCAGTATTGTCGCACAGAGTAAATGGACTTGCTATGGATGCTATACGCTATAGGCCAAGTGCAGCTCATTTGTACAGGGTTTATTATCTTATAAAGAGACCAAACGGATCTAGGGATTAAGCGATTAAAGAGCTTATTTCCAATATGCTATATATCCATTTTGGAAAAAAATATCACTACCTCAAGTTCATCATTCACTACCTTGACAATATAGAGCACCCAATGGTATTGATTTGTCAACCAAGGTCTTACATTATCTTCTGCCCTTTAAAAGGTACAATAATTTGCTTAAAATGTTGTGCTGTCAATCATTTCTTGAGTAGGTGTCATAGTTTTCAACTGGTGGATAGCAAAGTTTTGGAAGGAAACTCTTCAGCTACACTACACTCTATATTCTTTATAGTATTACTCAAAGAACAATCAATGACATCAAAAATGAAAAACAAAACTTCACAAAGAAGCACTGGATATATCCGTTATAGAAATACATAGAAAAATATATAGTCATCTGAATGCCCATCATTTACACATTAGTGTCAGAAAAAGCCTATATGACAGTGTAGAATGGATATGAGGTACATATAAAGGGTAGTGAGTTATTGACAGTTTGCGATTTGTTAAGAGTAACTCAGTTAATACTACTCTCTGGGTGTCTAGTCTAATAGATACACACTGAGAGGTGGAGAACTAGTTAGGGTTACACACTCATCTCCGGCTCGTAGATTCCTGTCCAAATCATGTATTAGATCATCACTGAACTAAATATATTTTGTATTTTTGTTAGCCTCTCATGAAGTCAGACACTTTTACATATTGGACTGCCTCCAGACTGTCAACAGACTGTGAAAATCACAAGAATTAACTGTAACTGTAACTTTGTAATGCTAGGTGGGTGGCCCGTATGGCTCTACAGTCACCCGAGTAAACACTTCCAGTAGTGGGAGACGTAAATGTTAGACTAAAGCTCAGACTTTACTGACATGTTTTGGAGGTACAAAAATGCTACTATAAGTGCAATACAGATTCCAGGTGGGCAGCACTTTACACATTATAAAGATTTATAGTGTTTTCTTATATTACAGTTTATGCAGACCGAAACCATTTACATTAAATATCTGTATTAGTGTGCACTGATACATAGAGGTATGCTGATGCCAGACCTAGGTCAAGTAGTAGTCGCAAATATTTCAAAGCAAAACATTCAAGTGCAAAAGAGTTCATTTCCAAAACACTATACATCCATGGGGCAAAAAAACAATCATTACTGAGTTCATCATTCAATATCTCTAAAATATAGATACAAATCATTTGATCAAAACAAGGACCTAAGTTTCTTACTATCCTTGAAAAAACATAATTTGTTTTAATTTTGTGTGAGTGGATCTCACTTCTTCAAATGGTGCATATTTCATTTTGGAACCAAACTCTTCATTCTTTGTGTTTGTTTTGACCCACTTGAGTACCAGATGGGTGGAGTTACTGTATTAGGACAATTCAGATAGTATCAGGTAAGTGGTCAATCACTGAAGTAACTATTGAATGGATAACTATGCTTGACTTAACTTTCTGGCACTCATTGTAAATCCCACCCATCTGGCACCTAAGTTTGCAAATACCAGTTGACCCATAATTAGGCATTATTTAAAGCCTATTTAGAAGCATAAAATGTATAATTTCAGAATTCTACCTCACCATATCAACAAACTAGTGAATAAATAACTTGCATTTCAGGACAGTAGTATACCTTCAGTATGGAACCACATTCATCCTATGATTTTGTCAAACTGAGATACTCTTGGCTTACAATTGAAAGGGGGGATTGTTTATAATAGCTCTTCCTAAAACCAGAGGAAGTTCACCAACAATATTCCAATGTAATGCAATAGTACCTATAGTATAGAGAATAAAATGTCTCACTGCTAATATGCCAAGATTCATGATTACAACTTGATACACTCATCACATATTTTGTGATTTCCCAAGAGAACATCTTCTTGTGAGTGTGTTTATGTCCACGGTTGGTTAAGGTTCTCTAATGATAAAGGTGCAGATGTAGTGGAATGTTGCTGTCAGTGGAGAATAGTCTTCATAACAGTCAGTCAATATAAATCTTTAAAAGGCTTGGAGTAGTTAAACATCAGATAGTCCATGTAGTAAAAGTCATAGATCCGCTGCCTCTCCCACGTGCTGACCTGTGCAAAGTATTTTTGTGTGATCTGCATGGAGGTCCTCTCAGCACTAGGGTTCCTATCCTTGAAATTGGGCAGCGTGAGGTTGCGTGGTGCCCCAGTCCGTCGCAGGAGGAAGTTGGACTCCTCCTCCATGTTCTCAAACTTGCCAATGAAGTCGTAGTCCAACAGGCAGGGGTTGCAGAGCTGGTTGGCGGGCTCCCAGTGGATGTCCATTCCCACGGGCCGATGGACATCCAGCAGGTATTGGACAAACTCCTGGAATGTGACCCCGTTGCCTGTACTCAGGGCTGCCTTGGAGGCATTCACCCTATATTTGGAGATAATGGGTTTCCCAAACAGGGAGTGGTAGTAGTTGTTGGGATTCTCAAACTTGTCCCTGTAGGCTGACACCAGCCTCTCCAAAGGCTCACGGACGAAGACGACTTTGGTGTAGGTTTCTAGACGGTGCATGATGCCCTGTCGGTTGAAGCTGTCCAGCCTCTTGAGGTGGTTGCCATAGTGGACCGTATCATGTTTGATGCTCTGGGCATTGGAAGCCTGCCCTGCCAGCACCATCAGGGTCCTCTTCCAGTTTGAACAGCCCGCTTTGGGCACCTGGCAATACAGCAACTTGTACTTGTCCTCCACATAGATGTGGGCCACGTGGTGACGTGTGATGGTCCTGGAAATGCTGCTTTTGTATTTGGCGCACATCTCCTTCATCAGTCGCTGACGCGCTTCCAGGATACGGGAGAGCCTTTTCCAGCTCTCCACGGGGAGGGAGCCTGAAGTGGAGGAGGAGGAAACTGAGGAGGAGGAGGAGGAGGAGGAGGAGGAAGAAGAGGAGGAGGAAGAAGAGGGGGAGGAAGCGTTGTTGGAGTGATGGATCATCGGACTGGTTTTCAACAATTTCCGGTGTCTTTTGGTGACGTGCAGGGAGCCTATGTCCTGCTCCCGAGAGCCAGGAGTGGCTGCCTGTCTGCTCCTCTCAAAGTCTGGGAACTGCATGGGAGGAATGGGGCTGGACAAGATGTCCGCTGCCAGCTGCTGGTCCTGATACGGGTCAGGTCTGGCCCCTTCTCTGTCCTGAGTACAAAGGGTCTGTGGGGCAAACACAAGACATAGAAAGGTTATAAATAGAGAGTAGAAGACAGATATTTACAGATACAGCACTGTCGCCTACAGCAACGTGGGTAAATTCCCAGCCTTTTCTGTGTAGAATTTGCATGCTGTCCCCGTGTTTGAGTGGGTTTCCTCCGGCATCCTCCCATTCCAAAGACATCCAGTCAGCTGAACTGGAGAATTAAATTGCCCATAGGTATGAATGTGAATCTAAGTGTGTTTGTCCGTCTACGTGTTCACCCTGTGAACACATAGATTCTCCCTGCCTTTCACCCAATGCATGCTGGGATTGGCTCCAGCCCCCCATGACCATGAATAGGAATAAGCAGGTAAAGAAAATGAACAAATGAGAATTTGAGGACATAAAAATGTTTAGACCAAACAGAGAAAAAGACAATTTTCATATTATAATATAGATAATTTTGCAAAAATATAATTTTGAAGTGAAGTGGTCAGTTTGAGTTTTCACCCACATTTACCCCCAAATGTTGTCTTCAACACTCAAACAGACCACTTGATGGTGCTGTTTCACTACACCTTATTCAGTAGTCCAAATTTGCTGAATGTCATGCACTGCCCAATGACATCCATGACCTATCAATAAACTGAGCTGTAATATCGTATAAATGTCTTATAAACACTTAATGGGAAATCTAAATTAGAGTCATCTACTGCCTGATTGCCATCAGATGATGCCCAAGGCCATCATGCATTCTGACATTTTATTTCAATTAAATGCTGTAATGGCATCATAAAGCCAATGGACTGGATGTATAATTTTAATTTTACAACAGACGAGGTGATGAGACCATCATGAATCTTGGCTCACCCCCCTCATGACTTAAATAGCCATATTCCTTCATCTCCGAGGACATCTGGTGGAAAAAAGTAGGGAGTGGTTCCTCCCTGTCTGTTAGATGTGCAGAGGCAAGCACAGGGCAGCAACCTAGACCAACCAGACGTCACATACTTCTGGGTTTGCACTAATGTACATTTCTCATCTGTATTGATGATCACAGTGGTGATGAGAGGAATCTGTGGTCTGCTGAGAGAAGAAAGTGGAGCGGAGTGTGTCTGACATAGCAACCAGGTTTGTGGCCTCTCTGGGAGTCGACCACACTGTTGTTCTCGCTTCTAACAATCTGAACCTTGTAGCTGATAGTCTAGCAGAGCCCTGCCTCTAATCCTCCTAATCAGTGCCAACTAGTCTATCATAGATCACAATCAACCAACCAAATACAAAAATGCAACAAAGTAAGCTTCCATTATGGGTTGGACCAAAGAAAACGAACTGTAGGTGTGATTGCACCATCAGAGCCCAACTGGGTTCGATTGGGGCCGTTTACTCTCTAACTGCCTGAAAGTGCGGTGGGAGGTCAGCCTCTAGACAGAGATGCTATCAGATGCGCTGAGAGGTACAAGCCTGACAATCACTTTGCAATAGATAACAAGCAGTAGCAGCCTGCGAATCTCTGTGTTTTGGTAGAAGTGGAGTAAACACGTACCTCTCTGGACTGCCGCGGAGTGCCTCCGAGCTTCACGCCTGGGGAGAGAGAAAAGAAGAGAGACAGGAAAATCAGCACAGAAGAAACCATGTTTTGTTGTCCTCCTGGAAGAGAGCTAGGAACTTTGATGCATCAGAGGCATAATTTAGCACTTCCTATCAGTTGGTGAGTCTACTTTTGAACCCCCGGCGCCACTGCCAGTCCACGAGGGGAACGACAGGTATCTCTATCTGTGTAATGAGCTGCCACGAGCGTGGAAAGTTGGTAAATGAGTTGTGCTCCCAGCAGTAAGCACTGATGATGAGGCAAAAAAAGAAAGAGAGACAGAAAGAAAGAAAGAGAAACAGAGAGAGAACCAAAGTCCGAGAGAGCGGAATAAAGAAGGGCAAGAATGGTGATAGAGTTTTTTTTTATTTGTGGAGGAGAGCAGGAGAGCAATAGAGACAGATAGATTGGTTTTGTGGCAGCCTCGGGTACAGGTGGTGTGTGTATTGGCAGATGTGAGGCAGCAGGACAGGCGTTTGTGTTTAGTGGTCTGTCTCCAGCTGGACTTCTCCTTTCCTTAGGTCCCCCCATCCCGCTGATATGTAATCAGGCTGACAGCTCTGAGCAGGGCTGCACGGCCGCTGATGGGGGGGAGCGTAGACACCTCTGCCTGAGTGGCCTGTCACTTCCAATTTGAGGACGGAAGTGATAGGAA
>CABFOQ010031168.1:0-11297 GCA_900660455.1 Gephyroberyx darwinii
GCAGAAGGGGTGTGTACGGGGGCATGAAGCAAGTTGTCAGCACTGCCATCAGGCAGGCAATGAACTGGAGGAACGAGAAAGTGACAGGAGGTGGTGTGTGTTAGTGTTGGGGGTAGAGGAGAGAGAGATAGAGGGCCAGAGAGAGAAAGAGATGGAGAGAGAGAGCGCGAGAGAGAGAAAGAGGTCAAGTAAAGCAGGGCTCTGTATCTGAAAAAAGTTTCACCTAACTCCCTCCCTCGCTGTCTGTCTGCCTAGCTTTCTAACCCCCCCCCCCCTCTCTCCACTGTCAGAGGAGCTCTCTCGCCCGCATGATGAGCTGGCCCTCTCTGAAACAGGAGGAAGTCCCGAATCTGTTGTTCAAACAGGCTGGCGGGCCAGAGGAGAATACGATGCAGAGGTCCTCATAGTTCAAGGTGAGGCTCAGAAACCAAGCTTCAACTAAAGTCTTGTGCACACACTTTCTCTCTTGCACACACACACAGAGATGCAATGGGTGGGGTAGTGTTCATTCTAAATGTAATCTGTTGCAGCTTCCTGATCGCCTTATTTTAACCAGTAATATGGAGTTCCTTCACCTCCAACATCTGAATATGAGGCAGAATCAATAAATAATAGTTTTTATAATTTCAAGGAATGTAATGTGAATAACGTGTCATTTCAAGCTGCGCAAAATGAACTTTGCACATATAATCTTCCCTTCAAACATGTTTCCAAATTATCCAACAGGTAATCAACACTGTCTTTAAAAAAAAAGAAGCATAAAGTTGCATAAGTAGTTTAGTTTAGTCATTGCTGCTGTCTTTCAGGTAATCTAATGATTAGTAGTGCTTTTCTAATCAACTGACTGTAATCCTGTTATTTGAATTAAATTCCTCCCCAAATATGCATGTACACGTGCATACACACACACACACACACACACACACACAGTTGAGTGACAGGTTGGATAAATCTAGAAGCGGCAACCTACAGTATCATGTAATTTTAATGATTATTCCCTGGGCTCGGGACAGAGCACACACACAGACACACAAACAATAGTGCCCACAGACACACGCAGTCATTAAGAGTTACACTGGGACAGGGAACAGAGATTCAAACTATGTAATGAAAACACACTGTAACAGAACAAAGAGAAAAATGGTCATGGAATGATTACTGTCTCAGCATACCTTCAATTAATTTATATAGGTGATAATAAAGAAGAATTGGCCAGACAAAATGTTTTAAAAACTTAAGAAGCTGTACTATATATTTGCAATAGTTTGAAATTAATTCCCACGTGGAAGCGGAGGTCCGCCTGCCAGCAGTTTTTATAGTAAGTATTTTAACATGATATTTTTAGTGGTGAATGGTGTTAAATGTATGATGCATTTTTCAGCAGTCTGCACTTACTCTTTTATGAGGGTTTCCGGCGATGATTTAAAAAAAAAAAACCTTCATCTTCAAGTCGAGGGACAGTGTATTATGAAGGTCTAAGTCTGCCTCAGGTTGAATATGCAGTTATTCCAGTTTTATGGTTTTAATTTCACTAACAGTTCTACTTTTTCGATTAAGTTTTTTCGCTGGCCTCAGAGTGTTTGTTTTCAAAAACCTACAAAAAAAACCCCCAGAATCTAACAGTCTAGTTTTAGTTTAGCTTTACCATATTTTAGTTTTAGTCATTTTATTTATGGCCAGATAGGGGGAAAATAGCAGTTGGTAAGGGAAGTTCATTATTCATGTTTTTTAAATAAAGGAGATTTCTCTTAAATTGGGATAGTAATATGTCATCATGAGAGAATTACTGTTCTTTCCACATGCAAGACCTGATCAAAATGAAAACTAAAAATAATCCATGGGCATTTTTATTTTATTTTAATTAGCTCGAGAAGGGTTTCTTATTCATTTTTAAAAATTTCATTTGGTGTTAAATTTTATTTCAATCTGCTTCATATTTCATTTTTATTTTAAGTTTAGTTCCAGTTCATGATGATAACTGTCAGAAGCAAAATAGGGTTAAGCTCAAACTTCCATCAATCCAAAAAACCCAAACAGTTGCAATGACCACTGTTAGTGGAAAAAGGCCATTGCCCACTAAGACATACATAACATGAAAATATTATTACTAAAGGCCAAGCCATGGTCAATTGAAATATTGAAATATCTCTAGCTTTCAAAATGTCCTTCCATGACTTTTCCTAGACCAACTTTCTGTACAAAACATCCCCTTCGATTGGCCGTCTCTTAAATCCTCAAAATCCATCGACAGGCAGGCAGATTGTGGGAGATGCCCGAGAAAAAACGGCTCAACCAAGGTAAAAGCTTGTGAGCTGACAGCGCTCTCATTACATTTTTTTTTATAATTCTAGTTGATATTATTTATTACTGTAAGGTGTATTTTGATAAAGTGTGGCTTCATCCTGTGTTTTTAGCTGCGTCTGTGTGAAAAGGCCTGAGCATCTCTATTGAATTAATATGTATGAGAGTGGAATTATGTTGTCCCATCGGCATTCAGAGTTAGTTTGGGGTATTAAGTATTTAAGTTTACATTTCAGAAAAGTTAAATCACATATGTAACCTAATTATGAACGTGAAAACTCTGGCCAAAATGACTGCACTATGAATTTTGTTTTTTTAAATTTCACATTAAAAGCATGAAAAATGGGTTTCTATGGCAAAAGTGATATTAAACATAACAAATCAATATTAAACATAAAGAGAAAATATATAGATATTTTAGTTTTATCAGGTAAAATATGACACCATGTCTTTTGTTGCTACTTCTATCATTAACTTGCATTCCACTTGACTTTAATATCTATTGGCCATTTGATTCTATCTTGAGACAAATGAACCGATGCATGCAGAGAGAGACCCCATTCCCAGTGTCACTCTTTCTTGACTGTATTAATGGGGAATTTATAACTTACAGCACATACAATTTTGTTATGATGTATTTCCAGGGAGCCACAGTACAATTCCAGGTGTCATAAATATTTCACATCTGTAGGCAATTGTTCACTGAAAACAGTGAATACATACGGACAGGTAAAATAATTAATTCATATTTGTAAATTCATTTTTTCATTGTTTGATTTTCATTGTTATATAAATTATTATAAAAAATTATAAAAAAATTGAGAGATACTGTTCAATTGCTCCACACTTTTCTGGGTGTGACTGGTCTAATGGTCCAGTGTTTTCAGTGGTGCAAAATAAGTAACCTTTAATCAACTTTAGTCAAAATGTCTGACATGAACACACCTCTCTAGCATTTCCTTGATACAAAACAACAAATGGGCGAGTAATCATTGTGTAATATTAAAGCAATATTTACACATTCATGTAACATTTGTGCTGCTGCAGCATAAAAAAATAATTGTGTTTTTTGTTTGTTTATGAGATTGTTATTCTTTGTATTCAGAGCTTTAAAAGATTAAACTGAGGGGTCGATCAGTTATTTTGTTTTAATTATTTTTTTCATAAAGTTCATTTTGGTCAAACTTTTTTCTGACGTAAGATGTATCAAAGTTCCTGTAAAGTCACAGTGTTCAGACACATTCATAGTTTTCAGGATGTCCTTATATGTTTGAGCAGTAATTCAAAAACTTGGTATTTCACTTGCTAAATTTTACTGGCTAAAGTCATACTTCTAAACCAACTTAACCAACTTATTTTTTCTTTGTCCTGTATTCTGTTATGCAATAATTTACTTATTTGCTGTTGAAGTCATTGAAAGAAAAAAAAAATGGCTGTGATGAAAACACACTCCAGGGAAATCAATGTCAGAGGTTGAGGCTAACAAAGGTTTAGCTTTAATTTACCAATCCACAGAACCTCATGTAATTATCCTGTGTGGCATAATCCAGGGTGAGATTTTACATAGAAGCTGGTTTGGATGTAAAAAATTAAGGGTTGAATGTGGGTATGTTTTTGGGGTTATCAAATTGATGCTTCCCATCATGGATGAATCTTAGAGGAGGGCCTCAGTAAATTCTGGCATCCTTGATGGGTGAGAGAAATCTCACAGGTCAATCAAATTAGATCAAAGGTAGCAAAGGGTGTTCAGCAGAAGTGAGGAAGACTAAGAATGCTTGGCAGTCAATCTGCAGTCTTGGCAATTGTGGGAATGTGGTCCCTTCATTGGATGGATAAGAGATAAGAGTCCAAAGTGTATGGAGTGGTGACCTGGTCCATGTGTGAATGGGAATGTCAAGCGTTCCTTGGCCTGCAGGTAATAGGGAGTGATCCTCATTGTAAACCTGTTGGTCAACACAACAGGTTTAAACTGACGGATGTTAATTTGCAAATCTGGCAAGGGTGGCAGGTCGCAGTGTTCTTTAATTATCCATGGGGTGCATTGACATCTGTGTTTTGCTGACATCGCCATGTTGACTCCTGGACAGCGCACCATTATAACCAAGGACTACACAACAAGCGACCACGAACAAGTGGTCTCACCTGACTTTGGAAGAAAAGGAAACATATTTTAAAAAAGACTGAATAGAAACCCTTACTTTCTACCACATCATCCCTGACACCACTAAGGCTGGCAGATAAACTCCCCTATCTGTCGTTTCATGATATATACAACTCACTATTTCTTATCCACGCGGCATCTTCATATTCAATACAAACCTATGGCCATCAAACTAAATCTCACTATTGAATGATACTGACATTTTTGACCATTTTGGGTTTATAATAGGCATTGAAAATATTGAGCAATGCACATCAGGTAGCAATTTCTTTCCCCATAGCATTTTGAAATGAAACCCTTCAAATCTGCAAGACTGCATTGTGGCAGAGATGTGGACAGTTAGTTGTCCAGATTGTGACGGGGTCACCATATGCTGACAACAGTAATAGAGAGGTCTTGGAGCGGGTAGGAGTTGACAGGGGAACAACAGGAGATCAAATTTGTCAAGGTTTAGCTTGGGGTGATGAGCAGGCATCCTTGTTGAGATGTTGAGCTAGACAAGCAGATATGTCAGAGGTCATCTCTGCCTGTCTAGAGAGATGGCAAAAGGTTAATTTGTACTTTGTTTTGTGCCGATATTCAGTATCTTCAAATTTGGACATTTTCATGCCAAAAACTGACAAGCAGTCAGTGTTTCCACCCAGAATTTTAACTTTGCCAATGTAGAAAAGCCTCTGAGGCAGCATGTAGACCATCGCAGCACACCAAAATTCTTCCACTGGCTATATGCTAGAAAAGAAGACAAATGATGCTTCAACGCAAGAACACAAAATAAAAGTCTGCCTACATAAGAAGGGGAAATGTACCTATTTTACAAAACACAAAATAAAGAGGGAGAAGATTATTTTTATTTGTGATTTACACTTAATTCACTTTTATACAACACTTTCACTTTTTTTTTACACACACACACACACACACACACACACACACACACACACACACACACGCAGAAGAGTAGTCACCTTCCAATATTAGCTACTCTGGATCTGCCGTCTGCTTTGGCATATAACTGTAAACTGATCTGTAAAGTGAATTCACAGATATGTTCAAAATTAATGCATGAATATTATGGGGGTCAAACAAATATCGAACTTTGATATATATGCATCGGACTTTATATATATACATCGGACTTTATATATATACATCAGACTTTGAGTTTCGATCAGGCACTGAACTGGCCAGCTATTCAGCACCACTGTGAGCGATATGAAAGTTAAATTATCTTTTGACAAGTAAAGTTAATGGCTGAAAGTTCAAGGGAAATTTGATATATTTACAGTATATTATGAATTTATTGGCTACTTTGAACATTGTGTTTTGATCAGGCATTGATCTAGCCATCTTTCCAACACCAATGTGACAAGATAATGTTAGAATAATAGAATGCCATGCATGCATCCAGTGATGATGGGGTGTCTCCAAAATGTGTTAACAATTACACAGATGATGTATTAACTTTTATTGATTTCAGAAAAGCAAACTATGTGTTGGTAAGTGTGTTTGAAGTATGATTTTTAGATAAGGTTTTCCAGACAAAGTCACATAACTGTTATTGAACTCCAGGAGAGATAAGTGCACAAAAAGTAGATATTCTACAAAACCGAATGCTTTAAATGCTTTAAATAATTCATTCTAAATTTCACTTGTGCTGTCCATTATTCCACAGATTCACATACCTCCATTGTATCAAACAGGTGGCTACTGGAAAGGCTACGAGGAATCTTGACCTTCCGTTATAATAATAATCATAGCTTTCATTTTTAAAGCGCCTTTCAAGGTACCCAAGGCACTTAACAGTAGAAGGAGAGAGTAGGAGGAGTAGAATAAGAACAAGATAAGGAGGAAAACAAAAACAACCAGGCTAACAAGGAGGAAGACAGTACGACAAACAAAGGACAAAGGACAAAAAGGCAAAAAAGCAGCAGTTATGTCAGGAAAACATGGTGGTGTTCAGAGGGTCTTGCTGGAGAAATTAGGCCTCAACCACCAGCTCCATCTCACCGTTGTGCATGCATTGTCAGCAGAGCAATTAGTCAGTGTTTGCAACTCTCTCTACAACAATCTTAGAAAGCCTACAGGTGCAGTACATTATAAAGGCGAGGGTCTGAAGTGTTTGTTGGACCAGAGGTGGATGGGTCATCTGGCTACTGTGTTGATAATCCTTAAATCATATGAGGACATCACGTCCCTTCTTGGTGACACTGACACTATGCAGGCTTACAACATAGAAGTGCGGATGGAGGCAGTCGGGCTGGTACGAAAGGGGACTTATCCAAGCTTCATGTCCATTTCCCACCTGGTGCACAATGTGCCTATGCTACTGGACCCCCCAACAAAATACTTCAAGGAGAGGAGACAGACCTGTTAACGGGATTGACACTTGTGAGAGCTGCAGCTGAGGGATGCAAAGACATGGGACATTGGGGCATGGGACATTGCTGCTGATGTCACAATGACCAATGTGCCGACAAAACGGAGACGCTCAGTAAACAACCCGGGCCCAAAGTCAATGACAGAACTGAACTATGGAGGCTGTACTTTGGTCCAATATAAATGTTGCTTGGAGAGATGGACACATGCTTCAGTGAGCGTAACTCAAACTTGGCAATTGTACTTGCTGCTCTCAAGGGTGAGGGTGAGGCCTTTCTGGATACAAAGGCTGTAAAGCCCATCATGGACTTAACCAACTCAACTATTGTGGAAACAGGGTACATGGTTGCAAAACAATTTATCCAGACCAAAATGGACAGCGAGGCAATTCAAGGGAAATGGACAATCACAAGACTCCTCTCTACACAATATACAACTTTGGAAGCCATGCCAAGTGTGTTGATTGCACTGATTGACATTTCCCTTAGGAAAGCAAAATCCTTTTATGTCTCCTAGACATAAATGAGACATAAAAGACTAAGATGAAGTTAAAGGCATTTCCTATTTCCTATTTCTCAAATTCAACTCAGGAGAAACAATCACATAAAAGCTAATGTTGATCTCACTCTGATCAAAAGATCTCCAAATGATCTCAAATAACATCACATTTACATTACAGTCATTTAGCAGACGCTTTTATCCAAAATGACTTACGATTTCTGGTGACTAGTAGTTCTCTTGCCTACCTATGTTGAATGCACTTATTGTAAGTGCATTTCCTTCCTAAACAAGCATCTAAGAGCATAACCAGTGCTAAGGTAAAAGTGCAATAAGTTAGCTACCTACTTACCTACATAATAAGTGAACCAAATAAACAAGAGCTAATAAACAAGAGCTAAGACAAATAAGTGAAGACAACTATGCAAGTCCTAAGAGAAAGGGTCAGGGTAGTGTTTCTTGAAGAGGTGGGTTTTCAGCCTGTGGCGAAAGATGGGCAGGGACTCCGTTGTCCTGGCATCAGGGGGGAGTTCATTCCACCACTGTGGGGCCAGGACAGAGAAGAGCTGTGACCATGTAGATCGGCCACAGGGGCCTCTGAGTGACGGGGCAACCAGTCGCCTCGAGGTAGCAGAGTGAAGTGGTCAGGCGGGGGTGTAAAGCTTGACCATAGCCTGGAGGTAGGATGGAGCTGTTCCTTTCACTGCCATATAGGCTAGCACCAGAGTCTTAAATTGGATGTGAACTGCTACAGGGAGCCAGTGTAGAGAACGGAGAAGGGTAGTTGTGTGGGAGAACTAAGGGTGGTAGAACACCAGACAAGCTGTGGCTTTCTGAACCTGTGCCATCTTGTCAGTGAAGAAGGGGCGAATCCTCCTGATGCTGTATCGTAGGTATCTGCAGGAGCGTGTTACTGATGCGATGTTTGCCAAGAACGACAGTTGGTCATCCAGGGTAACACCCAGATTCCTCGCAGTCCGAGTTCACGTCACCACAGCATTGTCAATGGTGATGGCCAGGTCTCGGTGCAGACAACCCTGGACAAGACGTCCAGGTTGAGCTTCAGGTGGTGCATCGACATCCACTCTGAGATGTCTGCCAGGCACACAGCAATGTGTGCCTCCACTTGTGTGTCAAAGGGAGGAAATGACAAGACAAGCTGGGTGTCATCAGCATAGCAATGGTAGGAAAAGTCATGGGAGCAGATAACAGAACCAAGAGATGTTGTGTAGAGGGAAAAAAGAAGAGGACCCAGAACCGAACCTTGCGGAACCCCAGTAGTCAGCCTGCATGGTTCCGACACAGCCCCTCTCAGCGTCACTTGGTAGGAGCGACCCATCAGAGTGCAAACAGGGAGATGGTTCATCATGGTGAAGGATGCAGACAGGTCCAGGAGTATCAGGGCAGAGGAGAGAACTCTCCTGAATATGAAACCATAAGAAAAGAGAAAGATCTCAAAGAAAACTCAATACTGTTGCATTTTCTTATTGAAGCCATGGGGCCAACAGCCATATAGTAGGAGCTTATTATCATTATATATGTCACATGTAAGCATCTTCACATTGATCTCATGAAGTCTCAAGAATCCCTTCTCCCTTGCATCCTGGTGGCTCAGTGGTCTAAGGCGCATACCACATAACCTCTACATTCTGGGTTTGACTCTGGTCTGGACCTTCACTATATGGCCAAAAGTCAATGGACACCTGACCATCACACCTATATGAGCTTGCTGGATATCCCATTCTAAAACCAGGGGCATTAATATGGAGTTGGACGCCCAAACCCTGAAAAACAGGGTGGTTGAAACACCTGAACTCAATAATTAGTAGGGGTGTCCACTGACTTTTGGCCATATAGTGTATATCAAACCTTCTCTCTCACCTGATCCTTCCTGTCTTTCTCTACTGCTAATGGTAATAATAATCTTTAAAAAAAAAAAAAAAAAAAAAAACTTTCCCTCTCTTATCTCCTCATTGTTCCTAAGTAGTTTTAGGAGAAACATTTCAGATGAAGGTGATGACAAAATGAGACAATATTGAGATCTATTTCTCAGGAGATAAAGAAAATACTTTTCCTCTGGGTTGGTGCCTCAACTGCCATGTGTGAAAACTCATTTTCCACATTAAAGAATGTTTTCACAGCCCACAGGTGCGCTATAATACATACTTGCAAGGCCCAGCTTGTGCAATTAGCCTTTGAAAAGGACCTCACTCCTAAGTGCAGAAATTAATGGAAAGATACCATGTTGCGGAGGTTTCATTTTAATATACTGTCCTGTTTTGCACATCAGCCTTGTTGCACTGCTATTGTATTCTGTGTATTATTGCTTTGCTGAATTTGTGGGCCTGGCCAACAGTTGTGGGCCTGGCCCGGTTGGCCAATGAGTGTGCATTAGTGTAGTTGCAGAATATGTTAGGTCTACTCTCCTGGTCTTGCTGTATTTAATGCTATTCTGTTTTGAATAGCACTTTGAAAGTATTTTGGCAATTGGGAATGTTTTTGACTGAGAATCATTAGCAACAGTACAGTAGGCTATTGCAGAGGTGTTTGGGACTATGATATACTGGGATGTACTTAAAGGGTAATTTTTAAAACTGGGCCCTATTTGTACAGGATGTACAAGGCTGAAAGTTAGTACATACCGTGATTCCCTGTCTTTAAAAACCAAAGACCAAGCCAGAAATCTTAGCATTATTACGGATTCAGATCTAAATTTTAACAGCCATCAAGTTTGTAACAAAATCAGCCTATCATCTTAAAAACATAGCAAAGCTCAGAGGACTTATGTCACAACAAGACCAAGAAAAACTCATTCACGCCTTTATTACCAGTAGGCTAGACTATTGTAATAGTTATTGTCTTCTTTCAGGTCTCCCTAAAAAGGCACTGAGACAGCTACAGCTCATTCAGAACACTGCTGCTAGACTACTAACAAAGACGAAAAAGTTTGAACACATCACGCCAATTGGCTGCATTGGCTTCCAGTATGCCAGAGAATTGACTTTAAAATGTTGTTACTCGTCTACAAGTCACTAAATGGTCTAGGACCAAAATACATCGCTGACATGCTCACCCAATATGAACCCTCCAGACCCCTCAGGTCAACTGGGACAGGTCTGCTAACTGTTCCCAGAGTTAAAACCAAACAGGGTGAAGCAATGTTTAGTTACTATGCAACAAATAGCTGGAACAAACTTCCAGAACAACTGAGACTTGCTCCCACTATAACTACTTTTAAGTCCAGACTAAAAACGTTTCTGTTCACCACTTTCTGCTGAACTCTAAACTTGCACTATGACTTTTATTTTTTTTTTGCGCTGTGATTTTTAAAAAAAAATGTCTTTATAAATGTCCTTGTTTTAAATGTCTTTTAATGCCTCATGTAAAGCACTATGAACTAGTGATGCGAATTCTGGCTCTTTTCAGTGAGTCAGATCATTTGGCTCAGCTTAGCTGATAAGAGCCGGCTCTTTAGGCTCCCAAATGGCTCTTTATTCAGTAGCACTTCTAGCTTTTTAAAGTCAGCCAAATTAAGCAATATTTGACCTATGATTGGTATGTGCACATCACAATTGCGCCCGCGGCATAGTAACAAGTTACATCCTTGCAGTCACTTCCGCTACACAGTAATACCATAGTTACTTTCCCATTTGGTGCAAGAAATAAATAAGCAAGATTCGTCATCTGCAATACATTGAGCTATGTTCAAGGTCATATTGCTGGTTAAAAAGTGGGATATGGCAAGAATAAATATCCTTGTTGTATGACAATAATTACACACTATTAATGAAATAGTATGGATAATAAATAATTATACAGAACACTATAACACTATACAGAAATATATCTCAATTTATTTTGTATGACATAATATAAAACTAAAATTATTGCTGCTACTGCTGCTGCTGACTAGTCATGCATTTCTTTTTTCAGGATTTAAATGTGCCCACTGGTTGATTAA